>CM021109.1:13918415-13949326 GCA_007115665.2 Sequoiadendron giganteum
TATCTAGCAGGTCCTCTAGTTGTTTGGCATATAACTATAAACATGCAAGAGTGTAAATGATAAATCCTAGTTGAGGCAGAATATCAAATCTAATAATCTGATTCTTCTTAATGATCCAAATGGCATTCCCAGATTACTGTAATTTATTGAAAGGAATTTTAATTCTTCTTTAAAGAATCCAATAAACCAAATCACACAAAAACAACAAATGTGTACTGATAAATATAATATATACTTGATACTTCACTTTAAACAACCAAGAAACATCAGATTGGAGACAATCAAATAATCGCAAGAATCCAACAAACAATTGATACCAGAATGAAGCCACTAAATCAATAGTCTTTCATTATCTCCTTCAAAGTTCATACATGCAACATAGTCTCCTTGAATGTCATCATTTCTAAAAATTTAATGCTTATAGCAGTCTATCCTATTCTATTTCTATCTTCTACCCCTTAAATTTATCCAACAACGGATACTTATACATTAGTTTGCAAAAGGACGTGCCTTTTCAAAAAGGTTTAAAGCATAAAAGGTTTAACAAATCCACTATTAACTAATTTCTCTTGAGCCACAAATGGAATGCAGACATATGCTCTGTATAATCCTGGCACTCATGAGTGTCGGCATCTCCCAACGCATCGCGGATCATAATCTCCATCATTATCATTTGCTCATTTTGCTCGCATGTTGCATCCAATATCACATCTTTCATAGTGGTTGTCTCTAGCATCCCTTGGAGTATTGTTTCGCACTCACTTTTCCATGTAGCCGCTTCCTTCATTTTCCCTTCATCATCACATAACTTGGTGAATCTATCTTCGGTAGCTTCTATCAATTCCTACATATCCCCTTGTAACTCCACATAGAAATCCCTGTGCCTATCCATAATACAATTTGCATATTTTTCAATCTCTTCATTACTAGTAGTGTCCTCCTCCAATTCCTCAATTCTTTCTTGAATTCTGCTATCCACTCTCCTGTGTTCCTTTATTGCATCTATGTATTGTGAATGTTTTCCCCAGAGTTTATTTAACCAAGTGGTTAAAACAACCTTCCTTCTTTTTATTATTGTAGCAAATGCATCCATTCTCCCTTGAGAGTATGCAGTTGACCCTTCCCAATGGTCTTTTTTCTGTGAACTCTCACCTTGAGTGAGCATCCTTGTTGGTTCTGTTACACCACCTACCAAGTCTTTCAAGCGTTCATTCTCTCTCAACATCCTCTCATTATTGGTTTTGTACATCTCCCTTTCCCTTATCAATGCTTGGATTTGGGCTTTATTCAACTTGGCTATATTTATCCCAATATCAGTAGTCGCTATAGGATCAACCTCCCCAACCTTCAGGGTCATGACATGTCTGAATGCCTTTTCAGTATCAATAACAATTGATTTCTTGTGAGGAGGATACAAGGCCCAAATCATCAATGTTTCATCATCAGGATTGTATCTTGATCCTGTGTATACCTTCGTCACCTTCTCTATACTGAGCTTGTGGGTAGCATTGTTATATTTTAAGAAACTATCAAAAACTAATGCAGAATTCATATCCAAACCTGGAAAAATCATAACACCTACCTTTTCAAGTAGCTCCCTCCCCTTTTTAGGGGTCATGTCAATCATCTCTTTGTCCACTTCATCCTTTAAGCTTTTTAATAGTTGATCCTCATCCCCTGGAGTGACATTGTCAACCTGTCCCCTTATCTCTTTCCCTTTTTGCTTATATAAAAATGTCTTAAACTCTGAGGTCTTTATAAATTCATCATCTGATATGAAAGACCTATAGTCTTCATGTCTTGTATCTACATCCATGGTTTCCTCAACGTCTGTTTCTTTGGCAACATAGGCATACTCCTGAGTCTTCATTCTTGAAACTTTCCTAGATGAGCTTTGTGGCCTGTCTATTTTTGAAATCCCCTTAATGGAGGATAACAACTCAGCATCCACCAACTCCCGCTTATTTTTTTCAATCACAATTTCAACTTCCTCTGCCTCCAGGTTTCTGATTATGTCATCAGATTTAAAGGGCACATGATGGTACCCTCTGAGATTTACTTTTTGTCTGGCATAGTGGATATACCCTTCTGGATCAAAGTTATTTCTCACTAGTGCTCTGCTCATGTTGTAGTGCAATAATTTGTCCAGAATCAGATCATAACCTTCCTTAGCTAATACAGTGAAATCACTAAAACACAATGTACTGGGCATAAAATCCTGTTTCCCATATGAACTTAAGTTCATAACATTGGAGTAATCCATTTGCCTAGCAATTTCAAGGTATGCAATTCTATCCAGGATAGTTCTGGGCAGAATGAAAGGTGTATCCTCAAATCCATAAACCCTAATCATTGTGGCATTCTCTAAGCAATACCAATCCCCCCAGTTGTGGTTAATTGGTCCATTGTAATCTCTAGGCCTAAGAATCCTTTTTACTTGTTCAGATAAAGAATAATCACAAGGATGGCTAAAAAATCTATACAAGGGTTTCATAAAGAATTCTTCAAAATGCAAGAAATTTGAATTGGCAAACCTACTATCCCAAACAGCAGTCCATAATTGAACAGGCAATGGCCTACCTTCCTTGTCGGATTGTGAAATCCTCAGCTCTTAGGGCCATAAACCTAACTCTTGTCCAAAATACAACACTAAGTGCATCGGCAGTGAGTAATTTATGAGATGGAAAAAGAAGCACCACCCTTTATCGCCATCAAACCTGCATCTAGCTCCTTAAAAACATGTGCAGCATAGTCAAATGATCTAGAATTGTGGTATTGAATGTCTACAGAAATCACCATGGGCACAACCACCATATGCTTAGGTACCTCCATCCCTAATACATATCCCACTGAGTAGTAAGTATATTTTAGGTAAGGTTCGAAGAGGTCTACATGAAAGGGTGGCCCCTCACTGTCTTCCATTGGAGTAGGTTTTCCATGACACCTAATTCTATACAGAGGTAACCTCCACCCTTTATAAATGGTGTCCATCCTTCTGAACTCACTATCGAGCTCTTCACTCACTAATTTGTCACTGCATATTCCCTCCATTCTGAAAACCTCAACAATCGCATTCTCAGATACATGTATCAATGGATTCCTTGACAA
The DNA here is from genome assembly GCA_007115665.2 of Sequoiadendron giganteum. Lineage (NCBI taxonomy): Eukaryota > Viridiplantae > Streptophyta > Pinopsida > Cupressales > Cupressaceae > Sequoiadendron > Sequoiadendron giganteum. The sequence goes on from CM021109.1 coordinate 13,921,524, forward strand.
ATCATATATAGCTTTCTTTTTCGAATCATAGTGTCCGGCTAGCAATTTTACCAGTTCGACGTTAATAAAAACATTAGGGCACACTAATTTCCCTAAATTGAGCCTCCATGGATTGCATACTGGCTCAAAGCGATTTCTCCTATGGTAATGGAAATTGAATAACTCATAGCCTCTAATATGAGTCCAAACATCACCTATAAATTTGCATTTGTCATCTAATTTGTCAACTTCCGCTTTGAGCTATGCAGAATGCCTAGCTTTAGGTCCAGAACTAGGTAACTAGTTTATGAGGTCTTAGTTTAGCTTCCTTTTAGTACCTTCTGGTTGCAACTCAGTCTTTTGCTTTTTTGCTTTTGATTGGCTTCCCTCCTCGGGTTTTCTTCCCTTTAGTTTTCTTGAACCAGTGTCTTCCATAATTCAAATTTTTATGAATTTTGAGAGGACGAGAAACTTACTGTAACTTCTTCCAAACTCAAGCAAGGTGAATGCCTTAATTGCTCTGTTGGTTCCCTTGCTCTCCTTCACTTTGAATTCTGTGAGATAACGATTTCAATTGATCATACCCTGATATGCAAAATCTCCTACACTTCGTGGCACTATTAATGTCTTTTACCGATCGAGACATGAATGCTGCAAGTTTTTTTTTCAAAATTCTCGTTGTCACATCAGGGTTCAACTATCACCCACCTGCCAAGATGTCTTGTAGTTTCCCCGACATCACAAGTCTCCCCAATAGTTTCTTTCCTTTTTCTTTTATATCGCCATGACTTTCACCAAAAAACTATCGCTCAGACTTAATGAATTGGGCCAATAGTTCTTTGCCTTACTCCGAAATTACTTTATCTCACCGAGATGTTCACTTTATCGAGTATGTCGTCGAGACCAAGCAATTTGTTCTGGTGATAGAATAATACTCGCTGTGATGTCTCTTAGATCTCCCCGCGGTGACATGTCTCACTGATATGCTTTTTCTTCGATGAGACCATGCGCATTGTCTTCTTGACACCCTTTATCTTCGTATGCTTAGTTCTATCGGTGTAACCCGAGGGGTCGGTAAGACTTTCCAAATTCTCCCCGACATCGTTTGTCTCACCGAGTGAGTCTTCCCCATGCTTTATCGGCAAGACTAATAACGCTACGGGCAGTGTTTTAAAATCTCTCTCCAATTACCAAAGTCTCTCAGATAGACTTTACGTTACTCCAATCAGCAAAAGGTAATTTAGCTCGATGTGACCTTACATCATCTCGCCGATACTTTTTGTCTTGTCGATAAGATATAGAAACTCGTATTCTCTCTATGTATAACTTGATCAGTGTGACCCTTGCTATGTCTTGCCGATACATCTAGGATATGTATATTATCATCAATGAGACCTGCATCAACTTATGCCGATATTTTCATATGTAAAGATTTTAATGTCAGATGAAATTTATGGGGCATTATGGCACAATTTTAAATTGGATTTTGGTAAAATATGCTATGTTAGGATATTTTTGTTTGCATTCTGAATCTTTTGTCAGAGACTAATAATCATGAAGAAATAATGAATTTGTCAAAATTTGACAGTTCCAATAGCATGAAGGTTTGATGTTTCATGATAGTACTAGCATTTTAGTTATAATGATATATTTAGAGCTCATGGCGCTCCTTTGTATAAACATATCACAATTTTGAATAATATAATCAAGGGTTATGGTGTTCATCTCACTGTTATCATGGTGTGTATGATTTCCATTTTTTCTTTAATTCAAAGAGTAAATTAAAATGCTTGGATGGAGTCATAGATGGATATGTTTGTAAAGGGATTTGATAAGAAGTATTGAGTTAGGATAGAAATTGACACTGTTGTAATGCAATATTGTTAGAGATCTTATATGTTATGTGTTTGAACCTATTATGGAAATCTAAATAATTGTGAATTAATTTGACTCCCCAATAGTATATGGCACTGGCCTAAATCGTATGTGTTTGTAAGGTTCTGTGTTTGTTTGTCTTAGCTTAGAGCTTGCTACCAAATTGCAAATTAAATGACTATCTTATGTGGTGAAATGTCATTGTGATCATCTCATGCTCGAAGTAGTTCATACTATTGATGCTTTTCTGTTGTTTAAATTGATATATCAAGCATATATATATATATTCAGTTTACCGATACACATTTGTTGTATTTGTGTGATGTGATTATTTGGTTCTTTCAAGTAAAGATTAAACCCTCCTAGTCAATCACAGTAACTAAAGAGTATTAATTGTATCAATAAGAAGAATCACATAACTAGGATTGTCATTTTATCTCAAGTAGAGTTTGTCAGTCATTTACTTGAACATTTATACAAGTTATAAACTACATCTGTGTGCCAAACACTTTGAATTATTGCCATCATAGATTACACTTTTATAGATCTTCATTAGACTCCATACACCCAACAAGGCAGTGGTCTCACGCTTTCATCTTTTGGTTTATCCATTTTATTTTTTACATCTGTTAACTAAACATATTCTAATATAGTTCAAATATAATTAAAATTAAAAACATCATAAATTAATTATGTAACCACATAAGTCAAATATAATTCTTTCAAGAAATTAATATCAAATAGACAATACAAATTAATGTCATTGATCTTCTTCTTCATCCAACTCTTTGTCTGTATCATCCGATCCAGATTCAACATTGTAAGGATTGGTCATATCATCATCATCGTCATTGATATCAGTTTTGATAATGTCATCATCCACACGGATATCATCTTCATGAACATTAACTCCTACATCATCATGATCTAGTTCCTCCTCTTCGACATCTTCGTCAGGCACATCATCAACTAACTGTTGATCCTGATCATCATCTACATCATCTTCTATTTCTTCAGTATCTTCTTCTTCCACCACATTATACTTTACCGGCCTTCCTCTTGGATCATGTCTAACAACATATGACCAACCCACTTTACCTGGAACCTCTAAGTAAAATACCTGCTCACATTGGCTTGGAAGAACATAGGGCTCATTTCCAGCTCGCTCAAAATACCTTGTATTAACCGTGGTAAATCCATTATCATGTTCAATAACAGTTCTCTTGGGATCATTTTCATTCAATCGTAGCCTGTACCATAGGACAACGAACAAAACTAATTTGAAGGACTTAAAGTCACACTCAAGTATATCATCCAAAATCCCATAGTATTGATTTTCTGAGACTTTTGGATGTAGGTTGGTTCTAGATGAAACATTAGTCACCTGGAAGACTGCAGTTATCTCAGAATCACAAGTTTTCTTCGTGTCATCCAACTTTTTGATTCGAAATTTATGACCATTGCACCACATAGCCTTGTGGTGTTTCACCTACAATATGTCAAACATGCAAAACTTATTGCAATATCGTCAATTGATAAACATATTTATTCTTGGCCGAATGTATGCAAAGGAAAAAATCTCAACATATATATACATCAATATAATTGAAAATAATTAAATAATATGGGTGATTAATATATTTATACACACCTGTTTATCTCTTAAACCATATGCTAAATCAATTTCCCTTGGTGTAACATTGGAATCTCCATTACGATGAGCTTCTTTAACCAATGAAGCCACACCTTCCCATGTTAATGCGTGACCAGATTGTTGACATCGTTCAATCCATACCATCATCCAATCAAGATTGTTTGTGACGTACAAATGTAGTGCATCCCACTCTCGACCAACTGTATAAAAAAAAGTGAAATTCACAAACGACGTATAATTAGTTAATTACCACGGTATACGACCTTAATTTATAAGTACAATATACATAAAAACAAAATGTAAAATGTATTCTAATTAATCTCTGGTGAAGGAGCACACCTAGGCTAACCTCCATAGTTAGGATATTTTGGGCTTGTATCTGACGTTAACCAAGTCAGAGTAATTGTATGTTTGTTTTGGACCTTAGAAGGTCATTGTTATGGCTAGGTGAGTTAGTCATTAGGACTAAGGTCACCAAAGTTAGTCATTGTTAATAGTTTTTACATTGCTTAGCCTTAGTAGCTTAAGTTGGGATTTGAGTCTTATATGTGTTCTAAACACATGAATGATGTTAGAAAGATGCCATGAGGCCTTTAATGGTGTTGGTTACTCGAAATATAGGAGATAGAGGTCCTAAGAGTTAGGAAGGTGGTATAATGACAGAGTACTTGCCAAATGTTGTTACAAAATTGTCATGATAACAGTTGCCATTATGGCAAATGTTGCATGCAACTCGGTTACATAGGATCCCCTAAAGGATAGGAGTGTGGGGATCGACAAAAATACCCTACAAACATGGTGAATGGCATCTAATATGAAGCATGCTCAAATTCAAGAAAGAGGGAGATTGTAATCAAGTTTTTGGAATAGAAGATAGCTCTGCAATTTTTGTTTTTATGTGAACTTCGAGTGTTATTGAGTGATAGTGATATTAAGTGAATTGGATGTTTTGATTTAGTGTTAGAGTCATGTTCATGGGATAGTATTAAACTTTTTTCATTCTGCAAGTAAGTTGATTTAAGTTGTTTTAGTGTCCTGAATAGATAGGTTAAGGTTTAAGGGTTTTACTGGTCCTGTCCTGACCAGCTTGTGTTTTTATGGCTCCCCCATGAAATCTAGTCATGGTATTTTGCTGAGGGTAGATGGATGTGTTAGGAGAGCCATTGGTCTATACATATGTAGAGTTAGGAGTCATGGAGGGTGGAACAACTATGTTTAATGTCAAGTCCTAGGTGAGCTTAGAGTGCCCAGTTAGAGGTTTGATAGTAATGAATTGAAGAATTTAGGCAGGGGATTGAGGTACAGTACGGAACAAGTACAGTTCCAGGTAGGGTATAGACATATCCTAACATGCTAGAAGGATTGAGGTTCTATCAATCCATTTGACTGAGGTTTGAGCAAGAAAACTAGTGGGGTCCTACAAACTAGGCCTAATAGCCCTATTTAACCTAGATAATAGGAAACCAGTGTACAGAGGACTTAGGAGTATAGAATCTTTTGAATCCTTCAGAAAATCCAAAAGGGTATTCAAATGTGGAATTGGTTTTTTAAGTTGTTTGGAAAGTTTGGGCGGGAACGAAGTAAAGGTCTCTATCAAGGGCTACAAGAAATAGGCCTCCTCAAGACAAATTCTCGAAACCGGTAGGAAAGGATTTTGGAGATCCCCCAAGATGGATCCAGTTGGAAGTACATGGCATGTTTCCAATGTTTTTGGCACCCCTGTAATCAATTCAATGTTTGTGTGATGTTGGCACTTAGAGTCTTCTAAGTGTAGGAGAGAGTTTGCACATAACAAAGTGGTGTTAGTCCTTCAAGGTGAAGCTCAAGGTGTGAGACTCTTGGAGAGGAGTTTGATTAGGACTTAGTTAATCATCTAAGCCTAACAAGGACCTAGAAAATATTAGGTTCCTAGAAGAAAACAAGGAAAGGTCTTCTTAGCTAGTTGTGCAAGAAAGCCTTGGAACACTTACACCAATCTCCATGACCATCTTATAATTACCTGACACTTTCCTCAATCTACCTTTCCCCATCAAGTACTCCCCTTCAAATTTGCTAATGGAGTTGGGATCCCAAATACGATCTACATGGATCTTTGCTGCAAACTTAGCAAGATATTCAGTAATGTACACCATGGTCTGGTATACCATGCATCCCTCCACCATAGAACCCTTGAGATGTGCTCTCTGTCTAACCAAAGCCTTCAAAAATTTCAAGTGCCTCTCAACCATCCACATTGACCTTGTGTGTACAGGTCCACACAATTCAATCTCCTCAACTTGGTGTATGAGGTAGTGTTCTTGTGCATTGAAAAATGTCGAAGGTAGACACTTTTGCATTTCACATATTAAACGAGGAATTCTTCTCTTCCAATAATTTATATCTTCTTTATGGATTGCTTTAGATGATAGTCATCTACAAGTGATTCAAGGCACAAATATATTAATGAGATTTAACAAAAATATACAACGAATTAAACAAATATCGCTACTTACCTCATGTATTTTCCAAGATCATATATAACTTGCTTGACATTGTTGTCGAAGTTGTCTGGGAGAGATAGAGGTAGAACGTACTATAGAAATTATAAAATGATCTTTTCATTAATATTTTTCCAAAAGTAGTATGTCAATCATGTGTTTTCATCCTTGACCCAAATTCACTTTTCTTTGTTATGATATTGTTTATGTTGGCAGCAAATCCTGTGGGAAATCGAATTTTTTGTATGACTTTTTTTATAGCATTGCTTTGCTACTCTGTTAATAACCAAGGAAGGGCACTTATATTAATTTGGTCTCCATCGCTATTTAATTGAATGACATTTTTCATTGCATGACTGTCTTCCTGAATGTCACTACAAATTTTGACAATTTTTTCTTTTTCATGCCTTCCATCCAATATTTTCCATAACATTTCTGTCATATTCTTTCCGATATGCATTGTATCAAACAAATGCACAATTTGTAGTTGCTCATAGTAGGGAAACCTACTAAATTGTCTGGGATAACTTTTCAGTCCCTATGGAAGCCGACCATTAATGCCTTGACGACCTTTATGAAGCATATAAGTTAAACAAATTAACAACGACAATCATTGTCAATTACAGCATGATCATAAAATTAAAATAAAAATTCAAAACATATCATAAATGATAGATAAACAATTTGATCTGATGTATAACCTTGATGATTAATTCTATTATATTCCAACTTTCATAGGTGAGGTGTCATTCTTCGTGGTTTTGATGAAGTCTCTTCTTTCCCATTGAAAAGATGTTTTTCAGTAGTTCGATACTTATGATTTATGTGGAGGAAGTGTCTATACTCATCAAACACCTGCTTTCCTAAACTTGTTGAACGACGAGATTTCATCTTTGGACCACAAATTGGACATGCAAATTTTCCCTTTGTTTGAAGACCTGCAAATAATATATAATTGGATTAAATATGTCAATTTTTATAATTATATATAATGAATAGATTATTTCAAAAACATGCATGATATCTAATTCATAAAATTAAATATCGTTGAAGTCATGCAGTCAAACGTTACAACATACCAGAAAAATGTGTTAGCCTTGGGGCATCATGAATTGTCCATACAAGCATTGCATAGAATTGAAATTGTCTTTGTCCTATTGGTCTAGATACATCATACATAGTGACGCCATTCCATAACTTTAGTAACTCGTCAATAAGAGGCTCAATATATACATTCATATCTTTAACTTGTTACTTACCTAGTTGAATGAATATAAACATTACATAATTATTATAACCATTTTACTGCAATATATATAAATTCATGTACATGACTATTAAATGAAAAAACATATAAGTCATTATGCAACAAATAAGACAAATGAGATGCTACTACATTAAAGAAAATTGATGTAAGAAAATACCTAGAACAATCATTGCCAACATTATGTGCTCCCTCTTTATTGACATCCATGGAGAAATGTTATTGTTAATAACAAAAACAGGCCACACCGAGTAAATAGATCTCAGCTCTCCAAATGGATTGACACCATCTGCTGCCAATGAAAGCCTGAGATTACAAGGTTCTTCTTTAAAGTGTGGCCATTTTTCCTCCATGTCCCTAAATGCAAAACCATTCGTAGGCATTCGAAGAATCTCATCTCCACTTCTATTACATGCATGGTAATCCATAAATTGTGCTAAGTTTTCACACCTAAATAATTGTTACATACGTGGAATAATGGGAATATAACGAAGAACCTTGCGAGAAACCTTTTTTGTTAGTTGATCTGTTCGATATCTACTGATATGACATTCTGGGCATTCTGTTTCAAATTCATGTTGTTTATGATATATAATATGATCATTGGGACATGCATCTATTGCTTGATACTCCATTCCAATATCTTTCATAATCCTAGATAAATCTCGGTATGAGCGAGGTAAAATATTTGATGGTGGTAACAAAAATTCACCAATTAAACTACAACAAAAAATAACTTCTTAATATAAAGAATATTAAAGGTACATACTTCATCCTTTATTTACTAGCGATGAACTAACAACAATTAAAATAGATGAAAAAAATGGCATATATGACATACCTTAACATCCGTGAGATTGTTATGTTGGATAAACCATTCATAACCTTCAAGTTCACCAGCAACAATACAGTAGAGAAAAGAGTTGTTTGGGAGCCTTCATAAAGTGGCTCGTATGCATTCTCAAGTACATGTAAATCATGAACATCATCAAAGTCATCTCGATCAACATGATCAGATGTGCCACTACATGTGTCATGGATCAATGTATTTGTACCATCATCTTCAATTGTGTTTTTTGGTGCATGATCATCTTCTTCCATAGGATCATTAACTTCATCTTCAATATTCACAGCTCCATGTTCCTCCGCTTGCAAAACCACATTCTCTGGGCTGTGATAATTTATATCATGTGCCCTAGGGCGCCCCACCTTTATAATAATAATAGACACAAATAAACCATGATCATGATCAAGTGATTTTTTATATATATATCAAATGTTAAAACAATATAAACACATATAATAAACAACTTACCAATGGACGATAATCATGCCCCCCTTCAACGTGACCATGCTGCCTACAATGTTTCTCATCTATTGTGATTAAAAGTCTTCTCGTCTTTAAGCCCTTGCAATTATTGCAAGGACAATAACATTTCCCATCACCCTTTCTTTTCAATATAGCCCACAATCTAGCAACTGTCTCTTCATTTTGTTTTGGACTAATATTATCTGACATGATTTTTCTTTACCAAGCTTGAATATTTAGATCTTTAAAAAATATCAAACTCACACGCACTCCAATAATTTTTAATCGTACACAGATAACAAAATATAATAATTATGATATTTTACACCCAAAAAAATCGGCATGCAACCACCCCTGCAAAAGGGAAGATAGTCTGAAGTTAATGACTCCAAAAAATACTTTCAAATGCTAATTCCAAAAATTATTAAATTCTAATTTTACAATGATTTCCAACTATTATACTCCTAAAATCATAATATTGAACTTGCACAACAAAATCTGGAAATGAAATTCTAAAAATGTAGCTAATAGGCCTCAACAATTAAGGCCTACTCAAGACTTTGTGAAGACACTGCAAGGTTTCCAGGCTTTACCTGATGATTTGAGCAAGAGGATTAAAGAGTTGGTAAAGAGTTTTGATGGATGGAGTGGTACATCTTTACCAGACATTGTAGATGCCCAAGGAAATATTAGATCACTGCAGCAATGGCAGGACAGGGTAGATGAAATCATTAACACTAGCACATTTTTGGAATCTTTTGAAAGGGAGGCGAATCAAGTAGCAGTAAAGTATATAACTTACAGTGCAAAGTCAAATTAGGTGGTAAATTTTAATTGCCCAATGGATGAGGAATATCAATGATGGGTAGAAAAGTACTTAACTAAACAAGAATAGGACAGAGTCTACAACCGGCTGATAATAGATCAGTGGTTATGGTTATAACAAATTTTGGCTATGTCTCGGTGGCAGTTTTGGTACAAGTTTTCAAAGTTTGGCAAATGCAACAGTTATTCTTCAATGGATGGGATGAACAAGAAGATTCTCTAGAGACTCAACTGTTGTAACCAATTTTTGAAATGTCATAAGGCTGTCCAAGTGACCAGTGACAGGTGTATTTCTGGTCCGATGCTTGTTGCTCCTTCATTTTCCCTATAAGAAGGATTTCAGGACCAAAAATATGGCTGGTTAGCAAGTTAGATATCTTTAGGTCAAGTCTAACTGAAGTTGCAGAGTGAATTTGTAAAGAGCCTGATATTATAGTGAAGATACTATTCTTAGGTTTGGTGATGTGAGTGTTCCAAGGCTTGCTTGCACTGCAACTAAGAGACCCAGCTTGTCTCTTCTAGGAACCTAGTCTCCTCTAGGTCCTGATTGGCTTAGATGATTAACTAAGTCCAATTCTAACTCTTCTCTAAGAGTTCTATCCTTTGTGCTTCACCTTGGAGGACTAACACCATTTGACAAGTTCAATTTCTCTTCCTCACTTAGAAAGTTCTAAGTGCTAACTTCTCACAAACGTCATTCTTGATTGCAAGGGTGCCCATCCTATTGAAAACATTCATAACCTTGCATATTTGAACCATTTTAGAAGGTTCTTCAACCCTATCCTTACCGAGTTCAAAGTTTCACCATTTGAGATCTTAAACAGGCCTATTCCTTGTAGCCTTTACCAGTCCTGTTTTGTCAATTCTTGCTAATTTTTTTGAAAGACCCTACAAAACTAAAGGCAGATTTGGATACTCATTTGGAAGTTTTAAAAGGTTCAATGGGGCTTAGGGCCTGACAACCTCTGTACACTAGTTTCCTACAACTTAGGACAATAGGGCTAAAAGGCCTAATTTCTAAGACTGACTGTAATCTTGCTTGGAACCTGCTCAAACCATAAACTAAATGATTGACATGACCTCAATCCACCTAGTATGATGAGCTATGATGAAAACCTACTTGAACCTATACCTATTCCGTACAGTACCTTTTTACCCTGCAAGAAATCTTCAAAGATATTCCTAGACCTCTAACCAGGCTCTATCTGCTCACCTAGAGACTAGTGATAAAAAGAGCTCTCCACTCTTTCATGCTTCCTAATCCTAAATCTATATATACTAATGACTCCCCTAACATTTCCACCTGTCCTTAGGTGTTTCCCAAGGCTAGATTTCATGGGGGAGCCATGAAAGCACTGACTGGTCAAGACTGGACTAGTAAGAACTTAAAACCAAAACAATTTGTCTAACACCAAATATCCTACTCTAAACAACTTGCTTATCAAATGAAAAAGACTAAGATAATCCTATAGAACACTAAACAAATACTAAACTCAGTCTCTCAATCCATTAAGCATCTCTGTCATCACAAAAGTTTGGGTTGTTCTTGAAAACACTGTTGCAGAGCTCTCTATTTTACTTTCAAAAACTAATTACCAATTACATCATGTCATGAGATTCGAGTCTTGGGTCATAATAGATGCCATTCCCATGATTCTAGGGCTTTTTGGCCGATCTCCCACTTCCTATTCTCAAGGGAATCCAAAGGTAACCGAGTTGCATGCCCATGCTAACTTCTTTACAACATTTGGCATCTTTCTCTATTCCTTGATCCTATTTCTTAGGACCACTATTCCCTCTAGATTTTGAGGAACCAACTCATTTAATGGCCTTAAGGCATCTTTACAACAACCACTAAGTGTTTAGAACATCTTTAAGACTCTAATCTCCCATAGACAACTAACATTAAGAAAACTTAAATTACTAACACTAGCTATTTGTGTGACCTTAGTCCTAATGACTAACTCACCTAGCCCACAAAAGCAATGACCTTCTAAGGTCTAAAAACAAACTAACATCCTGACTTGGCTAGAGTCAAGTACAAGCCAAAATAACAAACATGGAGGTTAGCCTAGGTGTGCTCCTGCACCGTTTGGTGTCATTTTGTTGTAGGTTTTAGTTTCATAGGTACTTAATTTTCAAGACAGTACTAGCATCTGAATGAAAATTACTCATTTCAAGGTCATGTATCTCCATTGTATGAATATATTATTATCTTGAATAAAATGATCAAGGGTTATTCTGTTCATCTCACTGTTATGGTGTGTGATTCTCATTTTGGCTTTAATTCAAGGAATTAATTAAAATGCTTGAGTGAGGTTATAGGTGACTATGTTCATATAAGGATTTGATAAGTACTATTGGGTTAGAATATAGATTGATGGTATTGTAAGGCAGTATTATCTGAGATTTTATATGCTATGTGTCTAGAAGATAAACTTGGTTATAGTAAAAAAACAACCAACACCTTTGATATTATCTAGCTATGGCTCCCAAATCTATTGCAAATTGATCATTAGGGTTAAAATTGAAACCTTGCAAATATAATCTTTGTCCAAATCCATCAAGAATTTTCCATCAGTTATAAACAATTCCCTTATAAAGAATTTGTGAAGCCAGGTCTAAAATCTAGAAATGAAATTCTAAAAATGCACAAGACTATAAATGAAATTTGATGAGATGTTGCTTTCAAATATGATTTTCAAACCTGGAAGTACAAATATGACTTCACAAATGAATTATGGAAAAAGACAACGACTTCCCTCAACCCGGTGATATCTTCTTGAGTTTCTTCTGATTTTCCCCAAGAAAACCGTCGAGCAAAACACTGTCGCAATAAATAGTTGAGCTCATTTCAATTTATGCCCGCCACAATTGAACTTTGCAGGACGACACCAATTTTGGCGAAAGATCTTCGTCGAAACATACACAAAACAACAGCTTGTCAAAATTCCGACGAACATCGGGGTAAAAATTTAAAAAAAAATGGAAATTCGCACAAGTCCTCGATGGTACATCTGATTATATAGGTTTCGTTAGAAGGTTTCATCGGAAATTGGGGTCAAATGGGTTAGTGTCTCCTGACACTTTGCATCATCCCCAATTTACCAAAATTCAATCAGAAACATGAAGAATGATGAAATATGTAGAGGAAGGTCTACAACACAAAAAACCACACCTATATCCATGCACCAACAAAGGTGACGAGGGTCATCCAAGCACATGTAGCACCATCACGGGGGAACACACATCACGATAGACACACATCTAATCTAAAGATCAAGAAGGGGGTCTCCCCCTAACACTGGTCGACCAAGAGGTCATCAGCTTCCCACTCTAGATCATCATAGGGGGAAGGATGATGAGCCTAAAATGGTGTAATCTTAAGGGGAGGAGCTTCCAATCCTCCCACAACAATGGCCAAGGTAGAGGGACCGGTGAGGTATTTTTCAATTAGCTCTTGTGGGTCTAGGGTCAATGACCTCACAAATATTGTTGACAAGGTCAGAAATTCATCTACCGAGTTAAACATGCACTTAATGAGAGTTCCATGTTTCACCTCAATGGATGAAGGAGTTTGCACCTAAGGCTCATTGCTCGGCTCACCGAGGGACTCAAGAGTAGTGAAAAACTCGGGGGAGGCTAGAGCTAGCTTTGTAGCTAGGATAGAACAAGTCAATTTGGGGACACCATTCAAAGAAGGTGGGCTCTTCTTACATCCTCCATTGTTGGGGGGGCCACGCTCTACATTCTTCTTCATTGGAGAATGTGAACTCCCCACAGATGAAACAAGGAGGGTCAAGGGAGCAGAGGAAAGAACCATAGTGGACATAACCAAAGTGTTCACCATGTCCACAAGGTTTGGTAAAGGAAATACATCTGGGACGGATGTCAACAAGGGTGGCTCCACCAAAGGAATGATGAACACTTTCACCCTTCCATATACATGTGCACTCATAGCGGGAGTCGAGAGAGATTCAAAGAGAGAAGGAAGGAAAGAGGAGGACACAAGAGGAGATGCAATCATCTCCTCCTCCTTCTTCTGTACGGAGGCTTGCTTAGCTAGGAGATCCTTTCACCAACACTTATGCTTGCATGCAAGGTGGTTTCTATAGGTCTTCAAACTAGAAGCCATAACTTGCGAAGGGAAAAAATAATCTTGCTCAGCCATGGGAGTGTCCTCCACGGCTATCTCCAGTGGAAGGGAAGACTCCTGAATGGGAGAAGGAGGGGTAGGCCCATAAACAATGGAAGGAGTTGATTCTAATGCCTCGACAGTAGGACTCTTCCTATTTATTGTCTTAGGAACATGAACAGTAGAAGGCTGTGGACGCTAAGATAGAGAGGACTCCCCACGGGGGGCTTTCTTTCTTCCATACTAAATGAGCCTAGGCTCCTTAGGTAAGACAAGAAGTTCAAATGCAGGACACTTGGCCTTTCACCAAGTGGGCACCACGGGATTCTCTCGCAAACGTGAGACAAAAGAAGATGTACCACAGAAGGACAAGAGGAAGCATCAAGATGAACTGTGTAAGAGGAAGAAGGAGGATCTTGAGACTACTTCCCTTCTTCTCTTCTACATGCCTTGGTAGCATCACTATCAACCTTTAAACAAGCTCTATGCAAGATAGCATAAGGCGAAGGAGGGTACCTCACTTTCAGCCTAGTGCGCTCCTTCTTATAGTTTTGAAATGTGTGGTGTAAGAGGTCCTTCCTAGTTGGGAGAGGACCAAGAGAGGTAGGCCAAAAGTAATCCAAGGTATAGTTGCCACATGCAACCGATGGTCTATAGCCGGTGTCATGGACAATGTGTACTGAACCTCACTGAAAAAACTTTATACATTTTTGTATAACCAAGGGAACTGTATTCATAGCTACTAGCTAGGGGATACCTAGCTTCACTCTAAAGAGTTCAGACCCTGGAATGATGTCAAACTTAAGGCTTACATATTTAGGTCCAACAAGGACCGATAGGACAATACTCCCTATAGGAGGTAGGGAAAGTCCGTCGTGTGTGCGGATGGTCCTTTTAGGTGCATCATACCCATCCTTATGTTGGAAGTTAATCAACATGATATCCTCAGTTATAATATTCACTTGCAATGTTGGATCAATGAGAACACCGGCTACAACATTCCCATTTATCCTTGCAGGAATGTAAAGAGGAGATGGATCTCTCTTGAAGCCCATCGACAGGTATTGTGAAGTGAAGGTTATGTTGGTACCTCTATTCAAAATCTCTATAGAGGGAATAGTTTTATTAAGGAAAGAGGCCATCATGCACACCAGATGGAAACTCTATAGAGCCTCCTATGGTTTATGAGATAAAGTAGTGACCCAATTAAGGTTTCATTATGCAATACTTTGGAACCTTCCAACTACACCTACCAGGGGTCACAGTTTGGGTTGTGAGGTGAGATTCTCACAACACTAACACTAGCAGTTTGGGTTGCGAGGCGAGAGTATCACAAAATGGAACCAAAATGGTTCACATTAGGTTCACCAAAATGTAAGATAGGGGGACCACCCACTACATGGCCCTAGGTCAAGAAAGGCCAAGAGCGGAAAGGCTACCCTAACTTACCTCAGTTCAAGGAAGACTATGATGAAAAGGATGATAATGATGAGGACTATATATCCTTCAACCACTCTATGATCCTAGGAGTTGCAGGAAGACCAGAAGAGTCACTTTCTAGAGTCAACTCTATGTCTCAGGTAGCTCTCTATCCAAGGATAGAAGCATGGCTCTAGGATGACAACGTGGTGCACTGGCATCTCACAGGTGCATTGGCATCCGTATAGCCAAAAAACCAGAGAGGCGAGGTTTTTCTCTAAGGAAGAACTAACAACCTAGTCTACAAGTTTCTAGAATGATGAAATACTATTAAGAAGTATGAAAAATATAGATTAATGTGATAAAGGAAGTATATTACCAAGAGGGTGACGAAGATAATCTCGTAGAATATCCTCCTCGCCAGTTTGCTTCAAACTCTCACCACCTGCCCGCAATAAAGGGAGAAATTTTTAAGACTATATAGGGGCCTGCCTCTATCAAACCCATGTCTTGGTGTTTCCACCTTCATGGAAAACCAAGTTTGGAATAGTAGAGATAATGATAAAGAAGAGAAACTACAAGCTATGTAAACACAAAACACTTCAAGAAGTATGTGCTTACTCAATCAAAAACAATAGGAGAGATTAGAGGAGCTTACCACCTCCATCCAAAGCACTCAAGGCTTGTGGATGAGAGAATGAGAGGGACTCAAGCCTCTTTTGCTGCGGTGTATGTCTTGTGCTTGCTCTGTTGGAGTGATGGAGTGATGGAGTGCTGCAATGGAGTGAAAGAATGTTGCTACAAAGCTTGAATGGGTGTTGAAAGAGTGGAGAAAATGTGAAGTGATGAACTCAAGATCTCTCAAAACTTGAGAATGGATGGAATGGTCAAGGATATGAAGGAGAAGGTGAAAAATGGCCATTTTCAGGTCGGCCAACTGAAGAGGGACGTTACTCTTTAAATTCCAATCGAAAAATGTAACGCTTCT
This sequence comes from Sequoiadendron giganteum, assembly GCA_007115665.2. Taxonomy (NCBI): domain Eukaryota; kingdom Viridiplantae; phylum Streptophyta; class Pinopsida; order Cupressales; family Cupressaceae; genus Sequoiadendron; species Sequoiadendron giganteum. The sequence continues at coordinate 13,937,449 of CM021109.1, forward strand.
ATTGTCTCTAGGCACAGGAATTTTCAAGGGACCTAAGTGCACCATGTGGATGTCTATGTGCTGCATAGGTGTCCCTGATAGAAACACCCCCACTGACACAAAAAGAGGGTGCCAAGTGGAATGCAAGCAGTAGGCTTAAGTGGAATTAAGCCTCCACTTTCAATTTTCTAAAGTATAAGGGGGTAAAAAGGGAATTTGCATTAGGGGTGGAAATTCATGTTCATATAGGAACAAATTGCAAACATCTTTACTAAACTGTTGCCTAAGGATACTTTTGAGTATCTCAGAGGCAAGTTAGGGGTGATTTCCCATCCTAATATGAACCAAGATGCAAGTCTTTGCATCAATCTGTGCACTTACTGCCAGATCTTGTTTTAGATTGATGTTATGGTGGTTGCTACTCAGGGGGAGTAGTTAGATGATTTAGATATGTGGTTCAGAGCTTGTGTACCTTTGCCATTGATGTCAAAGGGGGAGAAGAGAAATTTGAAAAACCTTAAGGAGAAGAGCAGAACAGAAAGGGGAGAAGAAAAATATGAGAAGGAGACTGTTGGAGAAGATCTAGTTGTGTTGATGGTATTTTTCACATCATGTATTTCCATCAATGCTAAAGAGGGATATTTTTGTATGTTGTGGTTATGTTACTAATGTGTGGTTATCATTGATTTCAACACTATTAGAATTGGTTCCTTGAAGACTATATATGTCGAGGATATTGAGAAAATTATAATAAATATGTTGCAAGTAGTGTGTGAAGCTGTGAAGATCAGAGTGGTGGAAATTTATGTAAGTTTCTATTCAGAAGTCACGCATTAAAGGGTTTGTTGCTGAGCCTATCTAGTATATTATTCTGAAGTTTCAGAGGTGCCTATCAAGATTGGACCAAGATATGAGTTTATGAGTTCCTATAGTTATTCTATTACTGTAGCAGGTGTTTCTGGAAGAAGAGAATGTGATTTTGGTAAATTGAGTTGTTGTGTATGCTCTTGTTATTTTGAATGATGTTTCTAGATCGTGCTCTATCATTGTGGTACATTTGTGCTGATCGGTGTGTTCGTAATCGAAGATTTTTTCCTTTGTGTGTTTGAGTTTTCATGTTCTTGGCTAACATGATGGTGGTAGCATGTTGTGGGTCCTTGTGGATTAATTTTTGAATTCTTAGAATGTTTGAGGATGTTGATTTAGGTCTTCATTATGTTGTGACCAAATTAGGTTGGTATGCATTGAGATTTGTTCATGAATTTGGGCCGACAGTTTGTATTCATATGTTATTTATCTTTGGCCGACAGATTTGTTGATGTAAATTCATGAAGCGGATATATAAGAGAAATTGTTTTATTCATTTGACATGAAGGTATGTGAAGTGTGTGCAAGATATGTGTAAATAAAGATCAGATCATTCGATTGTAGAAAGAGTGAAGAATTTTGAGTGAAATGTGAAGAAGTAATTTTGTGCCTGATCGAAACTGTCATCAGGATTTTGAAGAAGCTAATTTAGTATGAGATCTAGGCAGTGTGCCTGAATGCATGTGCATTACTTATTCATTTTCTCTTATACTTCTAACAGCGTATAAATTTTGGATTAACCTGCACCATGGTTTTCCCCTAACAAGGTTTCCACGCAAAAATATTGGTGTTGTCTATTTCTGATGTTTTGTTGATTCATTCTTTCACTGTTAATTATCAAATATGAGATTAAAGGTTTATAAAGTAAGATAAGTTTTAAATTCTATAAAAATTGATTCAACCCCCCCCCCCTCATTTGTCTATCCTTGTTTTTCCAACAGTCTCATGTGGCCTTCATGTCACTTGCCTTGACATCTAGAGGTTGAAATTTGTCCATAAAACAAACATAACTCTTCAGCTACCCTTTCTTCCTATCAAGGCCTTTAGATTCATGTGTTGTTTCTTTGGATTCCTATTGCCTCTTTCTCTTTGACATAGGTTTAGATGTGGATGAATCACCTAGTTGGCTCATCTTTTCTTTAAACAAGGGTTTCCTTTTCAATTAAAATTTTAGAATAGGTGTCAAATTGATGATATAAATTTCACAATTGTAGTTGTAGAGTAATACTAACTTTCCAATATCATCCTAACCCAAAGTACACACCAATTCATATAGTATCAAAAACCCTACTTTCACCCTAGCATTTGACTATAGATATACAAGACACAAAAATAATTCTACAAGAGAATAAAATTTTGAATATTTGACAAAGACTTACCCGGGAAACAACCTTTGCAACCTTCCTCCACTTGCATCCTCGCCTCGTCACTACTTCATTCCACTTCTTGTGAGTAAGGTATAATATGAAAACATAACCCTTATGCAATTACTTAGCTCAGTACAAGAACCATTAATGGCAAAAGGAATCTCGTGTGAGTGAAAATATCCACTATGTCAGTTGCTCATTCTCATTTTAATACATACAATTGATTTACAGGCTTTAAAAATTGATCCTATGGTTCACCTACCTTCACCACCTTATAATTTCCTTTCAGCGATTTGATATGTACTAGGTGATGGGAAAGGAAAATGCTATGTGTCACCTCCTTAGACATGGCATCGGGCATCACTGCTCCCAAGCCCACTTTAGGATTTCAAAGAGCGATAGTGGGGAGCCTAGCGATGAGACACAAGCCATTGATCTTTGATAGAAGGATCCTGGTCATTGATTTTACTTTTTATCACTCATCGCTTGATAACCCTTCCATGGCCAAGGTGAACTGGTGAAGCACTATATCCCAATGATGGGAAATGACTCACATATTGGTGGTCACAGGTTCTATTTCAATCTGCACAAGACAACCAACGATAGTTAAAAGGGTAGTGATGGGTCAAAAAGTTGACTGCATTGCTCATCGGGTGTTACTCCCACATGGATACAAACGAACATGTGATGGACCAAAGGTGGTCGATCGAGAGGAAAAGAAAGGGCATCACTCATCGTGGGTTACATAAGGGAGTTTGAAAATGAACAAGCAATAGGCGATGCATAAATCCAAACCTGACTTAATGAAGCATTTGAAGCAAGTGCATTGAAGTTTATTTTAAAAGGGATTGCCTAGTCACAACGGGAAGCAAGGTGAAAGGGGTTGGTAAACCATGAGACTTTAGGTCATGAAGGATTAAGAAAATACCAGGAAATAGACACAACCAGTCAAATCAAAAATAGAAAACTAGGGGGCAAACAAGGGTGCGAACATGAATAGCTTGCAAAACCTCAACCCTAGGGCAATGACTATTAAGGTTTAATCATAAAAAATTAGTGGAACCAAGAAAAATTCAAGTGTTCCACCAGTGGCTTTGACTAGGGATATATGCCTCCCATAGGCATAGCAAGATCTCAGAATCTCAAGTTAACATAGACTAGGAATACAAGGACTAAAACCAAGGACTTGTCCAAACAAGACAAGCAGACACAACAGAAGGGAAACACACAACACCTATATAAAAATTTACAGGACTGTGCAATGTACATGGAAAAATAACCTACTTCAAGAGAAGTAGGGTTTCAAGAATTGTCCATGTACTGGTAGTTCAATAATTTCAACTGTTAAGGATTGCAAGAAATACAAATCTTCTCAATGTAGTTCAACAATCAAGTAGGGACCCAACCATAATGGGTCAAATTTCCCATGTTTACCCTTGTCTTCCATTCTTGCATTCCACATTAGAACCATCCTTCCAAGGTCAAACTTTCTTTCAATATCTTTCTTGTCATATAAGTGCTTAACTTGTAACTACAACTTCTCATTCCTTTTATGGGCTTCTCTCCTAACTTCTTCAAGCTCAGTTAACTCTTCCATTCTGTGTTGCATCTTATCACAAATGTCATCATCATAATCTTGGAAAAATTTATGCATCTTCATCAGATTGTTGTGTGGAATATTAGCCTCAACTCCATATACCATGTTGAATGGGGATTGTCTAATGGCCTTTATGACAATAATCCTATCAGTCCATAATGCAACCTATAGTTTTGAATCCCAAGCTTTCTTATTTTTCTCCAATATTCGCTTGATGATCTTCATCAAGATTTTATTACTTGATTCAGCTTGTCCATTCCCCTGAGGGTGATATGGGGTGGAATAAGATATGTTTATGCCACGTTGGTTACAAAATTCAAAAAATTCTTTTGACCTGAAGCACATATCATTTATAGAAATGAGTCTCTCTGGAACTCCAAACCTGCTCAAGACATTATTCATGAAGAAATCAATTATGAATTTACTCGTGGCCTTTTTGGTAGGAATAGCTTCAACCCACTTAGTGAAATATTCAGTTGGAACTAATATTCAAGCATGTCCTCCACTAGAATTTTCTGACATTTCTCCAATAAAATCGAGGGTCCACTACTAAAAAGGAGCCTGAATAGATATTGGTCGTAATGGCAGATTTTTTGAGAATTTCAACTTACCAGTGAATCTTTGACAAGCATCACATCTTTTCAAAAATCTGTGAGCATCCTTGAAAATAGCAAGCCACCAAAAAATTTCCCTCAATATCTTATGAGTGGTGGTCTTAGCCATATAGTGTCCCCCACACACTCCCTTATGCAGCTCAATCAACAAGTCTTCTTCTTGATCACCATCTACACACCTAAGCAATATACCCTTTGGGCTTCTCCACCACAATTCATTGTCTATGATAACATACCTAGTGGCCTATAATTTCAAGGTTATTTTCTGATTGTGGGGCAAACCCTCAAGGCATCACCTAGTTTGTATATATTCAACAATCCTCCTGTACCATCCACAAGTTTGCATATCGCATAGGGGTGCCACATTTTCACATTCCACTTGGTTTATCTGGTTAGCTTCTAGATTGGTCTCAGCCATCAATCTGTCCAAACCCTATCCTCTCACCAATTTAGTAATTTTAATACTTATGTTGAATTCCTAAATGTGATTGATCCATCTACATCGACAACCTATGGTCTCTTGTTGAGTGAATATATCCTTGACCATTGTAGTGGGAACATAAGCAACAAGAGTAGCTCCAACCAAGTATGGTATGAAATTATTAACCATCTTCACTAGGGCATAATCTTTCTTCTTCATGACATCATACTTGAGTTCAACATCTTGTAATGTTTTGCTAAAAACGGCAACACGTTGCTCAAAACCTTCATCATTTTTCTACATTAATAACCTTGCCACTGTGTGGAATGATGCAAAAGTGAAAAGTTGGAATGGTTTAGAATAATCTATGGATTTTAGGACTGGTTCTCCTTAATTACATCTTTTATGGCTTGGAAAGCTTTTGGAAGCTCCTCTTTCCATGATATCTTTTCTCCTCTTTTTAGCATCTTGGAAATAGGTCGAACAATTTCAGCAAAGTTAGTGACAAATCTCCTGACAAAATTGATCTGTTCAAAAAATGATTGGATTACTTTTACATTCCTGGGCTATGATATCTTATCTATAGCTGCAACTCGTTTTGGATCAGTTCTGACTCCTTCCTTTGAAAAAATATGGCCTAACAATTTTCCTTCTTTGAATCCAAAAGCACACTTCTTGGGATTTAAGGAGATCCCATATTCCAATACTCTAATAAAAATATTTTCCAAGTGGGAAAAATGGTCCTCCTCCTTTTAACTATGGGTGTTAAGGTCATCTTTCTATATAGAAAGGAAGAGATCAATGAAATCTGCAAAATCCATGCCCATAGCTCTCTGAAATGTGGCGCCTGCATTCATCAAGCTGAAGGGCATCCTTACATACATATATGTCTCCTAGGGTGTTGTGAAGGCAGTTTTGTAGTGCTCGGATTCTCTCACCATAGCCTGGTTGTAACCTGAGAATCCATCCATCATTGAAAGTAACTCACATCTTGTGACCTTCTGTAGCATGGCTTCCATGTTAGGAAGGGGGTAGTTTTCTTTCAGGGAGGCCACATTAAGATTCCTGAAGTCTACACACAGACTGATATCACCATTCTTTTTCCTAATAGGAACCAAATTTGAAACCCAGGAAGAATGTCTAATAGTTTTGATAATGCCAACATCTCTAAGTTTTATGAGCTCCTCCTGCATCTTTGTCTATAAGGTTGGGTTGATCGGCCTTTGTTATTACCAGAATGGGTTCACTTCAGGCTTCAAAGGGATCTCATGTTGGAACAATTCCTCCCTATATGTCTTAAGGTCATCATATGAAAATGCAAACCCATGCATGTACTTCCTCAACAAGGAAATCAACATACTCCTCACACGAGGTTTCATATTTTTTCCAATGTACACCTTTTTAGGAGAGTTCTCCATTCCTAAGTTTACTTCCTCCAAGTCCTCCTTATAAGGGGATGTTTGCTTGCTATTTTCCCTATCAGGGCCATCAAAGGCCATTTCTAATGTAACCAATCCCCTAGAGATCTTTTTTTTTTTCAACTAGATTATCTCATTCCCAAATAACGTCTCCTTTCCATCATCTTCAACCACAAATGAGCCAAAGTCAATCTCTTGATTTTCATATTAGTCAATGCAATGCAAAAATCTTAGAATATCATTTTCATCATCAAACACCTACCAATTAAAGATGTTGTCAAGGACTTTTGGTCTTGTCTGTACTTCTATCCTTGAGACACAATCAAATGTGAGATCATCCAATTTGACAACAATATTAGCTAGTAAGTCTGACTTGGCATTTTTCCCTCTTTCTATCCAATCTATATTGAAAGCATCAAAATCTTCTATTGTATCCCAAACTGCATTCATGTATTGCCTCAACCTCTTATCTTTGGTAGAAAACCTAGATTTGACTTGGGAGACCACCAACTCAGAATCACCTAATACCCTTAAAAACTTGATACCATGTTTCAAAACTAGCTTCAGTCCAAGCAAGAGGGCTTCATACTCAACAACATTATTCATACAGGAAAACTGCAATCAGGAGTATTTAAAGGTCTTACCTTGTGGAGAGATGAGAATAATACCAACATTCGAGCTATCCTTAGAACATGCCCCATCAAAATACATAGTCCATAGAGAATCTTTGTGTGAGTCATTAGCAACTTCTCAGTAAATCAATGCAGACTCTGTATTCTCCTCTAGAAGTTCTTCTTCAACCCAAAAGGAGTCTAAATCAATATCCACAAAATGAATACTTAATGGTTCTTGTGGTTCTTCCACATACTCAATCATATGACATATTCTAGGCTCCCTTGCAATATTAACGTCCCTTTGATCAATGGACAAAGTAGCAAAGGACAGGTCACACTGTATACTTCCACCCATGGAACCACTCCATTGTCTGGATAATAGCATCCCATATGTTGGTGGGATTTCCACCAATGTCATACTCATAAATAATTCCTTCTCTAGGAATGTTGCCAATTTGTAAGGAACTCTCTTGATCACCCCTATTACAGTCACTTCCCTTGAATCCATGGCATATAAATTCCCATATGTACTGTCTAATTTCAGGCCCATCTCCTCCATAATTTTTACTGACATCACATTATTTGAGGCCCCTTAATCAATCATGCAATTTCTAAGAAATTTACCATCAATTATTAGGCTTAGATAAAATGGGTTAACCTAGTTGGGGTTAGCAGTAGTGGTAGTTCCTTGATATATCTCAAGGTTTTGATATATCACTACTTTAACCTCTACATCCTTCTCCTGACTCCTAATCATTCCAGGCTGATTGAAAATCATTTTTTCATTACCACTGGTGACAATACTATTGATAAAAGCAACAATCTTATCTTTATGTTCATTAATTCTCATCATCTCCAGTAATGGAACTGTGAATTTAACTTGAGATAGGCCCTGGAACATATCCACAGGGGAATAACTTGGTAATTCAAAGAGTACAAAATCTCTAGAACCCACCTTCCCACCTTGTCTTGTAATCCTTTCAACATGAGTTTTATCATCCTTGGCTTTCCCAGCTTGAGGGGTGGCTTCACCATCAACTTTTACTTTATTTTTCTTCTTGGCCCAAATCCTTATCTCTTTACCTTCCTTGGGCTTTGCATCATCTTTCTTGTTTACTGAGCTATTTCCTTTATTGTTCTCCTTAAAAAACATGCTACTAGGGCTACCCTGGTCACCACTCATAGTCCTATTCCTCAATTGGAGGTCACTCCTTGCTTTAGCGGCCAGTGAAACTGTATACCTTTCAATTTATTCATTTGAAGGTCTTTGCAAAGAAACATTATCTATCTCTAGGGTATATACAATGCAATCATGTTATGTCTCTTCATCTTAAAAAATCTCGTTGGTGATGTACACCAGCTTCTCATTGCTGCACATCTACATCATTAGTATCAACATTATCACTATAAGAATAATCTCCACAATCAAGGTTGAACTTAATCATGAACACATTTTCCATCTGATCATGTTCTTGAGGAGAGTCAGATTCTCCTTGATCATCCTGAGTCTCTTCTACAGATCTTGCAACTGTACATTGTTGTGATGAGTGGGGCATCGAGCACACTTCACACCAAAGAAAATCATCAACAAAATTAGTAGAATTACTTTGCAGAGGATCAAGTATGGTATAAAAATTCTTCTAATTATTTTGAACAGGCTTCCCATTATGCTAGTTTGTATGATAAGGAAAGGCTTGTAGCCTTGGAGACCTCTCATTTCTCTAGAATTGTGGCTTATCATTCTTGGCAGCTTTTAACAGGCTAATAACCTGATCTAATTTCTCATCAGGGGCTACAGGTTTATTCACCTTATCACTTTGAGCCTTGGGATTCTTCAGGAGCTTGGAATCATTCCTTCTTACCACCTTGCCAGAGGCTTTTCTATTATTTTCAATATTCACCACCATCTTGTAAGCCTCCCTCAAATTTTTTTGGGTTTTTATCTCTAAGAATATAACACATTTTTGAATCATAAGAATTAAAATATAAAACTAGGCATGCATTCTCGTTAGGCCTCAAATTAGTAGGGACTTTATAATTTCCTTTTGGAACCTAGCATTAAACTTAGTTTCTAGTTCATTATGCCCCTTATTTATGTTATTGAAATCATTTAGTCTAAAACGTGGATCAGTTTGATCGCCATATTATTCCCTAAACATGTGGTAGAAAGAATCCTTTGAATCAATGCTTGCATCTGTCAAGATCTTGTACCAGTCCCTAGCATCTTCTATTAAGGACTAAATAAAGTACTTCATGGCAACATCCTCTTCCAACAACTCAAAATACTCTACAAAACTTTGGAAATCTTTCAAATCGTCGTCGCCACTAAGAGCATTGTTGCCAGTAAACTTGGGTACATGTTTCCTTGTGTTGTCTAGAACTGGGTTTGGGTATCCAAGAATATTTCAAAAACATAGTTTTATATACCTGTCTGTATGCAACGACCTTCTTCCAAAGGGTCCTTCATTATTTTGATCCCAATTCCTTCTCCTTTCATTATTCTGATCACAATTCCTTCTCCTTTCATTATTTTAGCCTTGTTTTTAGGATGGGAGGATGAACTTTAGGGGTTTCCGCTAGGGGATATTTTCTCATTTAGATGAGGGCCTAAGGAGGATGTATGGATATGGGAGCTCTGAGCTTTAGGGATGGGACCCCTCACAGTAGACTTTAAGAGACTAAGTTTCTTTTTCATCTCATTATTTACAACCATTAATTCCATTTCTTTTGTCTTCCTTTCTAGTTCTTCATTCTCTTTCATCAATTTATCAATCAAGGGGAAAAACTTATCTTGTGATGTTCCCCTCTTAGAATGAGCTCCTTCATTTATCTTGACTCCCTCCATGATTTTCTTCCCTTTATCAGTATTGTGGGAGCCAAGGATTGTGCTTTTCGGTGGGGGGTCAACTAGGATACGAGTCTTCTCAGTACTATTCATTTCTATATTTAAAACAACACTATCAATAGAAGGGATTACAAGGATCTCAGGCATGATTTCCTGAAGAACAGGGCCATTTTTTTGGACAGTCTTGGCTTCTAACCTATCCAATGCTTCCATCTCCTCGACCTTTATTTGCGACATATCCCTTTGGATTATTGCCTCCCTAATCATTTTTTCTTTCTCTGCCTCTCTCCTTTTTCTATTTTCATTACACTTTGAGACTCTTTCATTAAGTCATCTCATATCCTTGAGAACTTATTCTTCTGGAAAATTTGAACCACCATCAAATGATACTATAACATCATCCTAGTTAGGAGTAATGTTATGGAAATATTCATCATCTCTCATTAGCGGATCTAAAGGAATAGGGGTATAGTGATAAGAATCAGGAGTTAATTGTCCCTCAATCCTAGCCTATCTAGCACTAGCTTGTCTCTTTGTATTCTATCCCTTTCACTCCTCTTCATGGATTTTAGTCTAGGGTTAGAAGATTTCTCATTCATAGAAAATTTCATGTAAACTTCCCCAATTTTAATGGAATTATGATCTAACAAATTATTCTCACATTCTGAACTAGAACTAGAATGAGTACCATGTTCAGGAAGAGGATGAGGAATAGACTTAATTTTTTTAGTATCTTTTTTCTTTACCCATTTCCCACATGGATTCATGTGCTTGGGAAATTCTCCTTCCAACTTTTACTCTAGATGTTTCTTCATGTGACCTCGAGTTCCCCACATTTTTATTTGGATTGTCTTCATGTCCACCAACCTCTTTGGTTTCTTTCTCTTCTTCTTCACTACTTAATATTCTTAAACACCGCTTCGCACTAGTGCAGAGAGTTAAGAGTCACCACCCAAATTCCTTGGGACAAATTTATATTAATTGTGTTACAATTTATTCAGATCTTGCCAAATTCTTGGATATACAGACAAAATTTGACAAATGCAATATGTTTATAAATGAAAATCAGACACAATCCTTTGAAAATTAAAGCACGGGAAACCTAGTATGAACCTTAATGAGAGACATAATGAATATTTCAAATAACACTTAGTAACATTTAAAATAAACTGACTCTATACAACAACACCACTACACAATATAGTGATCTTTGATAAGGCATTCTGGAGGCTAGCTATTTCAAATTTACTTCCCCATTAGAGTCGCCAATCTGTTTGGTCTTTTTAAAATCCAACCAAATCCCACATGTAACCTATGGATTTACCATTTCCAATAGTCAGTAGCTGAAAGGGGTTGGCCAACGAATAAGAGAAAGTGATTCAACTTTCTTCCCGCACTTCAGGCTCTGCAAAACCTAGGAGGGTAATCCCACAATGTATTTATAACACTATTTCACAACAACTTCACATACATTTTAATTTCAATAGATACATTCTCAATTCAACACTTAGAGTGTAAAATTTGTGAGAATTTGGAAAATCCTTCACATCCTGCGACTCAAAGTAGAGAATGGGAAAATCAATTGATAATTATGAAAACCATTGTAATTATAAGTAAGAATTGATTTAAATGAGTTGTTCTTTGATATAATTCAACTAGCCAGATACACGAAAATTTACTGATGCATGGAACATTGCCTTATGATAGGGTGATGAGGTCAAATTTGCAAATAAAAATAACACAAAAAATACAAAATTTACATCGACAAATTTTTATGGATTTTCATTACAAATTTAAAACTTAGAAAATCCACACATACAATTCTTCGAGATCCTACATCACAATACATGAATCAGTGATCCGCACTAAAGAATTTAATCAATTATTTTAATTCAATCACGCAATTCAAACACACATCTAATCACAAAAATTAGAGACCAATGACATAATCCTTAACTATTTCATCGCTAATTCATAAATCACATTGTAGGAGAAAATCTACCTTGAATCTTCCATTAACTGATGCCAAAATGCTACAATTACTGTAATTTTTTTAAGCTAATTGTAAATATAAACTCATGACCCTAGACTTAGGAAGCAATCCTATCTATTTTCATATGCTTGACAATGTTTAAAAAATATTTGAGATCCAACAA
>CM021109.1:13949426-14204925 GCA_007115665.2 Sequoiadendron giganteum
AAATCGGGACCTCTAGAAATGGTGAACATTACAAGCTAAAAATGATGCTGAATTGCCAGGTTTTTACAAAAAATAAAAATTTTCTCGATTAATTCGCCTATGTATTATATTTTAAACGATACGCCATTGGAACTGATTCGCCATCAATTTATACTATAATCAACAAATATTATATTCACCAGTAATATTATATTTATACCATTAAGTTTGGGGAAATATCACCACAATAATAAATTACCATTTAATTCCATGGATATTTTAGCCTTGAATAGGGATTTTATTTATTGTCATCAAATCATCGCTTAGCTTTTTAATCAAACGGCTGGAGGTTGATTCTATGGTCTAATAAACACATGCCTTTTAAAAGGCTTGTTGAGGCCCAAAACAAATTTCGGGTCTCAACAAGACTTTTAAAAGGCATGTGCATATTTGGTCGTGGAATTAACCTACAACCGTTCAATTAAAAAGCTAAATTGCTAATTGATGGTAACATTTAAACTTTTCCCCCAACACAATGATGAGAAGGCAACATTTCGTAGTGGGACCCAATTATAATGATGTGGGTGACATTGATGACGAGGATGGGCAGCTGAGATTAAACGAGGTTGATCGGTCAACATACTAAGCTAGTGGAAGATGAGGTATGTCATGAACTAATGGCAACAGTGAACGATGGAGATCAAATAGATCTTTGATTAGACGTCTTTCCAAGAGCTTGGTGCGAATATTGTAGATTCCCTTCTTGATTCTCTGAAATTACACAAGCGGTGTACTTGTGCCTTGGTGGATATCTCACCATGACAAGTGTTGACATGAATGATGACGGTGCAAACATGAGGATGACAAGGTGAGTGTGAACCCCAGGTGGAGTATGAAAGCCTTTTCGGTGTGAGTGAACATCATCGATAGGACACTTGGGGATGTCCCCCCAATACAATGATTCAAATATGGGGGAACTGCGCCAACCAACTATGAAAATTTTTAAAGGAGAGATTCGTCATCGTAATTAATATTTTTAGTGAATATTCACTAGGATTCGCCACTATGATTATTATTTTTTATCAATTATTCATTAAGATTCACTACGATTTATAAGTTTTTTTAATAATGTGCATAGATTCGCCAAAAAAATTAATATTTTTTTTCAAATAAAAGGAAATATTTTCCATGATTTTACACCTTCGCCGAGTGGGGGGGTTGTTAAAGTTATCCCTAGAGTTGTAGAATTAATTCCACTTCGAAAAAGACATTCAGGACAACCAACTTTCCTAGGTCACCCCAGATATTTTGGCCAGGGTGTGTAGCATCTCTCCTTGTAAAAGCATTCACAAATAGCTCCCATCTTGATTCCAGCACAAAAATATCACCAATTTCTATTGTGAGGTCTTTAAAATTAGAGTTTAACACCCCATATGCTATGGCCTTCCTATTGCTTGCCTTGATGTCTGGAGGCTGAAATTTCTCCATAAAACAAACATGTCTTCGATTGCCCTTTCTTCCTGTCAGATCCTTCAGATTCATGTGATGTTTCTTGGGATGCCTATTGCACCTTTCTCTTTAACACAGGTTTAGAGGTTGATGAATCACCTATTTGGCTCATCTTTTCTTTAAACTAGGGTTTCCTTTTCAATTAAAATTTTAGACTAGGTGTCAAATTGACGATATAAATTCATACAGTATCTTAAACCCTACTTTCACCCTAGCATCTAACTACAAATATACAAGACACATAAATAATTCTACAAGAGAATTAAATTTTCAATATTCGACAAAGACTTACCTAGGAAACAACCTCTGCAACCTTCCTCCACTTTTGTCCCTACCTCGTCACTACTTCGTTTAGCTTCTTGTGAGCAAGGTAGAGAATGAAAACAACAATCTTATGCAATTACTTGGCTTAGTACAAGCACCATTAATGGCACATGGAATCTCACATGAGTGAAAATACCCACTCTTTCAGTTGCACGTTCTCGTTTGAATACACACCGTTGATTTATGGGCTTTAAAACTTGATCCTCTGATTCGCCTACCTTCACCACCTTATAATTTCCTTTTAGTGATTTGATGTGTTCTAAGTGATGGGCAAGGAAAATGCTACGTGTCACCTCCTTATACATGGAATCAGGCATCGGTGCTTCCAAGCCCACTTTAGGATTTCAACCAGTGATAGTGGGGAGGATAACAATGAGATACAAACCATCGATCTTTGATAGAAGGATCATGTCCATTGATTTTAATTTTTATCGCTCATCACTTGATAACCCTTCCATGGCCAAGGTTAATTAACGAAGAAATATATCCCAGTGATGGGAAATAACTCACATATCAGTGGTTGTGGGTTCTATTTCAATTTTCACAAGACAACCAACGATAGTTAAAAGGGTAGGGATGGGTCAAAAAATTGACCACATCAATCATCGGGTGTTACTCCCCCACGGATAGAAACGAACATGTGATGGACCAAAGGTAGTCGATCGGGTGGAAAAGAAAGGGCATTGCTCATCGTGGGTTACATAAGGGAGTTTAAAAATGAACAAGTGATAGGTGATGCACAAATCAAAATCCTACTTAATGAAGAATTTGACTCACATGCGTCAAAGTTTATTTTAAAAGGGACGACCTAACTTCACGACGGTAAGAAAGGTGAAAGGGGCATGCAAACCACAGTACTTTAGGCCATGAAGGATTAAGAAAAGACCAAGAAATAGACACAATCAGTAAACTCAAAAATAGAAAACTAGGGGCCAAACAAGGGTGTGAACATGAATGGCTTGCAAAACCTCAACCCTAGGGCAATGACTATCAGGGTTTAATCATAAATTTCTAGAACCAAGAAAATTTCAGGGGTTCCACCATGTGTGACCTCGTTTTGGTCCCAGCCCACATAGTATTCCATGCCACGGTTGAATTAATTTCAAAGAAGATTTATATGAAGACAACAAGTTATCTTTTTGACAATATGAATTGCATCCAATTAGGCTGACCTAATTGATGCATGTAGATATATCTAGTATATATATACAAGATGGTTTGAAGATGAAATAGAGAGGTATGGTAGAAGAAATGAGAGTGAAGAGTATGTATGTGTTGATATGCAGAGTATGGAAATAAAAAGGGTAATGTTTAGTCTACTATCATACGAGAAAATAATCTAAGCATCAAAGGAATTGAATCTACACTTGTGGTGTAACTTCATTAGTTCAAAATCTAGCAGTTAGCCATTTTTGTTTCTACAATTTTTTGTAGGCATTGAGCCTCCATGTTTGGACCATGAGTTCTTGTAAGAAGTGAGACTTTTGTAACCGGTATTAAAACAACTATATATATTGTGAGCTAATCCTCACCATGGTTTTTTCCTCATTGGGTTTTCCACTTAAAAATTAGGTGTTCTTGTGTTGTGGAATTTCATGTTTGTTCTTTCTCTTATTTGTTTTATGCAATAAAGTAATTAAAGGTGTTTCATCAATAAGTTTTAGAAGATACTGATTCACCCCCCTCTCAGTATCTTGAATATTCAACAGGATGACAATTCCGATCTCTTTAAAAACATTATAGCAAAGACATACTGACCCTGAATCCATGGATCCCTTGTGTTTGGAGTTTCATTTTGGGGGAAACCCCTCCCTTTTCATGACGTAGATTTATTTGGAAACATATGAATTGGCATAGGGCTTTCCAAATAAGTTCTCATGTCCTATTTATTCTTAGCATTGATCATTTTCTACTTTAAATTAATTTCTCACAACATGGTGTTTACCAATTTCTTTAAAGTGGGGGCATACATTGGCATAATTATTTTATAATTCATGTTTCATTGTGTAGTATTCTTACTTCATGTGATGCATATTTGACTTTGTGGTGACATTGGGTGTGATGTCCTTCAAGAGAGTGGTCTATCTTAGCATATTGCATTCCTCTTAGTGGCTTTATGTGACACATTGCATGATCCCCTAAGTTGTGAATCTTCTATTCTATGATTGGTCCTCTCTTGGAGAAATTAGGCACAATGTTCCCTAAGTTAAGACCTTACGTGAACTAAGAAAAACTCATTTGAATGTACCTTACACTATTTTTTTCATTTACAATATCTATTAAATGGCCACCATGTATACCAAAATTTTCTTGCCTATGGAGCCATCTTGTTCATTCATGGGTATCAAACATACAAAGTTTTGCTTACCTCATGAATCTTGTTGCCCATGTTGTGTGGCACCTTATAAAAGTTATCAAGAGGTATAAATTTGGTATGGTTATCGTATGGGAGTCAAAATTTGGCATGAATTTACCATAGCCACTTGCTTGTCTATGTGAGCACATACTGATCACGTGCGTATGTGTCTCACTAGGGGCTCACCTAGTGGATGACCCTAGGTTCCACTAGCCCTTGTGAGCATGCATTGGTTTGAATATTGGACATTGCATTCCACTTGTAAATGTTTTTGTAAAAACAACTTAGATCTGATCCACAACGTGTGGGAAAAATGGCCGAAGCTTGATCCATCCATTTTTGTTTTTTTATTCTCTGTCTTTGGTAGTGTATGCGTGTACCTTGTCATTGCTTCATACATCATTCACATGCATGTTATTTTGTGCCTATGTTTTTTTTCTTTATGATCTCAATCCTAGGGGCTTGATCATCCTTCTTGTTCATTATCATCTTATCTTACTAGCATTGGTACACTTGGACCTCTCTTGATGCGATTTCATCTACTTTAGTGCGAATTTGAAGCAAGCTCCTCCTCTCACTAAAGTGGGGCCTAAATTTAGTGTAGAAAAATGTATCCCTTTACACTTTCAAACTCGTTTGGGCCATCCTTTCTAAAATTGGGCTTCTTTATGCCTTATTTGGTCCTATTTTACATCCACAAGCTTTAATTAATGCATATTTATGAGGATAGTCTTGACACATATCTTAAGACCAATCATAATTTAATGATTTTAGATTGTATAGCCTAGATTTAGTGATTTGGGACTCATACACCACCTTGGGCCTATGGGCCCCACCTAAGTTTTGGGGCTTGGATTTGAATTTGGCATAGAACTTAGAAATTCTTGAAATTTTTGTCCCAAGCCTAGCCTACCAGGACTCATACGCTCCAATTAGTTTACGAGTCTTGTTTAGATTGGACCTATTTTGAATTCAAATTCTTGGTGGGATTTCATTCTCCTAGATCTCATGTCGGCTTGTAATGTTGTAATTTTGAGAAATTTGGCATAAATAAGTATAAATACAAGGTTATTTCGCATAATCTCATCCTATAAATTTAGAAGTAATCAAGAGCACTTACACAAGAGTTAAAAAGACCATTCATTCAATACCATTCAAGTGTTTATTGTCAATCATTTTGGAGCATTATTCAAGATTAAAGCATCATGTGAAAGTCATCATGCATCATATTTGTTTTTGAGCTAACATTTGTGATGTAGGGCTAGCCATTACATACAATATTGTAGGATTTTGTTCAAGGGTTTGGTGATTTGAAACATAGCTTATCTAGAATGGAGACTTTCTTGAACTCCCTCCCAACTATAATAGATATTCTAACCACTTGGACTAATACTCTATCAAGCTACTTCTGATAAAACAATCAATCGGGGGTGTGGGGAGGGAGGCCAAGAGCTAGCCAAACAATAAATCTACTTATAGCTACTTCCATCATTGCAGAGCTTCCATCCGAAGGTAGATATCTTCAATGAGCTTTTGATTTCTCTCCATTAGTTAGGACTCTAGTTTGTTCATTCATCATTCCCTCTTTCCATTTGATTTCATTTCAAGGTTTGATTACCAAAATGGAGTTTGACTAAGGCAAACCCCTATCCACTAAGAATTTTTTTTCCCTCTCTTTGATGTGTGATTTGTAGATCTAGTTTGAAGATCCATTAAAGAGAAATCTTGGAGAAAAGTTGTCAAAGTTGTCATCTACATTGCAAGATCATGGAAAGTCATTTAAAGAGAAAAATTTAGTGTTTCAGATTCAGAAACTTGACATGAGAGAAGCTATAGGAGAATATTAGAGGATATTAGTGTTTTAGATCAACCCTAATACTGGTACTAAATCACCACTAGTGGCATATGAGTCCTAGTATACCAAAGTTCAAGCATTTTTTGAGATCTTGGTTTAGCAATTTTAGATTTCGGTTTCATCTCGAAAACCTAAACTAAGACTAAATTACCCTACTGATGTATGAGTCCTAGTGTGTTTATCACAAAAAAATGTATCCTTGGAAATTTTTATGCTCATTTGAGTCTTTCTTGTGGATTTTGGTCTAGTTTTGCCTAAAATTAATGTTGTAATGTCGCCAACACATTCACATTAGGTCTTGAACCCTTGTCATTTAATAAGAATTCTATGGCATCTTGTAAAAGTGTTGTGAAGTGTTATAACCCACTTTCACACTTTTCTAGGATCATTTCATCATAATTCATCTAAACAACCTCTTTTTATCACTTACCAAGCCTTATTTTAAAGTGTTGTTGACACAGTTATGCCTTGACACTTTTCACTCATTTGGGCCTTTCCTATGGATTTCAAACCTCTTTTAACCTCCTACCAAGCCTTGTTTCAAAGTGTTGTAAGGTGTTTTAATACATTTTCACACTTTCCTAGGCTTTTCATCAATAAATCAACCTTTTCTTATGGCATAATGACCCCTTAATGCACTTATAGGTCCTACTTTAGTGTGTTTTAGAAGACAATCCGAAAAAAATATATTAATCATATTTTAATCCTCCGAAACCACTCAAAAATGCCTAGGTGGACTAAGTCGCTACCTTGGGTGACTTAGTCCCATGTGGCATTAAAATCATATTTAACTTCAAATTATTTCAGGATTTTGTTTCCTAAACCCTAGGGTCAGCCTATGATGTGTTATTTTTAGGAAATTAGGGCATCACATGTATAAATAAGGGTTTTCCCCCTCATTTTTCAATCCCTTAATCCTAATCACTTCTATTCCATTCATTCACTCACTCTTCTCAATCACTCATCTCTCCTTCTCAAGCAAGCTAGGGTTTGAGAATTCTAAGACATCAAGACATCTTTCTGAAGCATTCAAGGGTTGATTGTTGCAACAACTCAAGATCAATCATCATGGCAGGGTACTACCTCCATTATTTTATGTTCATACTTCATTAAATTTCCTATTCATTTTGGTTTAGTTACCTAAAAGGGGTTTGACCAAGGTAAACCCCCATGCCCTAACAATCAACATATATTTCTTTCTCTCTTTGTGTGTTTGTAGATTTAGGTACACTTAAGGCTTTGAAGATTTTTTGAAGACCTCTCCTTTTTTGCAATGTCCAAACATCCACTAAAAATTACTTTCAGGATTGGAGATCAAAGTTTCGAAAGTAGACACCTGTGAGGAACCGAAGTGCAGACCTAGGGCTTTTGTTTCTCCTTTTGAATTTCAAAAAATACAAAAGTGGACTAAGTCACCACTAATGGCGAATTAGTCCCACTGGACATGCCTTTTAGTGGAATTCAGACACCCTTTTGGTAGAAACGGGTTTCTGGGTATTTTTTCCAGATCTAGGGCTAAGTCACCCAAATTGGCACAAGTTTCATAGTCAGCTTCTACAACAATCTTTTTAGGATTCTAGACCTTCATCTCATCCCTCTTTAGATTCTAGGTGCACTCCTTCTATTCTCTCTCTTATCTTGCTTTATATTTTCTTTAATCTATCTCTTTTCATATCTCATTGTGTTTTCAAACAAAGTGCATTTTCTAAGTACTTTGTCTCTTTTATCAAATTCTGGCACTTAGATCATTGCACTTAGACACATTCCACACACACTTACATCACATCCATCATATTAACCCTAATCTTTGAATCTAACAACCTAGCATTTTGGTATCCCTCTCTCCTTTTAGGTGAAAACCCTAGAAGTGTTAGAGACCTTAAGTGGGTACCAAAATATTTGTTACATTTTGGTGAACCCAACCTTCAAATACCATTCTTTTCTACCTTGGATTTCCTTATCTCTGTATATTCAATTAAAATTGCATCTTGTATTGTCTAATTTGCATTCTAGGGTTTCACATTGTTTGCATGCATGAAAGTGCACATACTTTTCATTCTTGCATCTCAAACCATTGTCAATCTTGCAAAATATGCACCTTCCTTTCCTCTTCTTGTCATCCAGCCTTATAACCATTAGAACCAGTTGCAAATTTCTAGAATTTTTGAAAAAACCCTAATTGGGACTAATTCGCCATTCTGGGCGACTTAGTCCCTTTCCATATTTTTCATTGTCTATTACAACACCAAAAACCTCTTTTATGTGCTTTCTTAGCCTCTAGTATCATATACTATAAGTCTAAAGATTTTTAGGAACATTGGTTTTATGCTTCTAGCTCAAAATCATCAAATTTGGATGGTCATTCTTAAATTCATTTCATCATTAAATTTGAAAATGCTTGCATTTCTACAATTTTGCATATCATTAATAAAAGTACTTTTCAGTTTTCTATACACAATGTTTCTATTCATAAAAAATTGCTTAAGTTTGTTAAAATTACTTTTCATTCTTGCATGTACATTATTTACATTCTTAAAGCTTAGGATATCTATTAGATAAAAAAAAATTGTATCTTTGCATATACATTGTTTATATTGTTGAAACATTGCATGACATGGTTACATATGCTTTTCAATTTATGTTCAAACAATTCTAGTAGCTTACATATCTATACATGCTAAGAAAAAATTCCTATCCCCTCCCTATGAGAGTGTTTTAGTGAAAGAAGATACAACTTTGGGCATTCCTAATGATCATATTTGTTCTTCTCCTAATATCTCTCCTATTCGTGACAAAGATATTTTTTTAGAAGAACCAATCAATGAGAGTTTTGAGAATCCAATATTTTTCTCTCCTCTTACTTCTCTTAGTGGAAAAAACATTAATAAACAAGACAACACAAACATAGCTAATCATGACAATAACATTTGTTATTTTCCTAGTATTTCTCCTTCTTGTGAAGAAGATACTTTGTTAGAAAACACAATTAGTGAAGATCATGAAAATATTAGTTTTCCCCCTTCACCTAAAGCAACCCTTCCTATGCATGACAAATCAACCATTGATCATTCCCCTCTTTGTGATGAATTCATTTTAGAAGAACCAACCTTTGATTGTCAAGAGTAGTTTGTTTGTAGTTCTCATAAAACCATTCCTCCTAGGGAGGATATCATGCCACACAATAAGGATAACAATGAAAATAATAATATTGTATCCTTAGAAGCACATGAAGAGACAACATTAGCCTCTCCCTTGCTCAAGGATGTTCATATTATTCAACCTCAACTTTTCCTTCACCCTCCTTCAAAAAAACCTTCAAATCAAAGAAAACCCGACTTCATCCTCTACCCACCTAAGAATAATGTGTCGCAACAACCAAGTTATAATATTGTTGCTCATACACATTACACAAGAAACAATCCACACTCATAACAACCAACCTCAACACCCTTACCTTCACCCATTCCAATCATATCTGCTACCCCTCAATTAAATTCACTTCTTAGGGAGTATGGTTTTGTTGACCAACTAGGAAATACTCATGCCAATATATCATTATGGGATCTTATTCAAGTCTCCCCTCACTATCGCACCAAATAAAATAGTAGTTATTATTCATGGAATCAATTCTGATATTGTTTTCCACCAAAGTGAGCTCCCTCCTTTGGATGTGCAATAAAAAATGAAGCTTTCATAATAATATCTCAATACAAAAGAAAAGGGATCAAGATAAATCTTATACATACCAACTATTCCCTTAATGTGTCTAGTGTGAGCCTTTTGGATAGGATTGATATTGATAAATTAACCATTAAACTTGATTCTTTATCTATTCAAGGATTTGACACCATCACGAAGTAACCGCTCGGTGTGGTCACTTTACCTCTTATAGTTGGAATGGACACATTGGAAACAAATATCCATGTTATGCCTCATGAGTTTTCATATAATATTCTCTTAGGTAGGTCATGGATTCATGCAATGAATGGGGTGCCTTATACTCTTCATCATAAGATGAAGTACATCTACAACAAAAAAGTGTACACACTTGACGCTGACCCTGAACCCAATAGTTGTATAAACATTGACAAACATAAAGACAATCAGTTCCACACCTTAACACCAACCACACAAGTGGAACTCGTACAACCAATTCCCTTAGATGATGATTGGGGTTCCTTAGACTTCACACCTCCTTTACTAGGAGAATCCAAGATCATCAATAAAGACTCTGAAAAGGGAATCACAATATTTTCACCACAATAATCGGTCGATCCTTCAAAAGAATCCACCTCAACCACTTTAGATAAAGAAGCCAACAACGAACAATCACCCAATCCGAAAGTGATGAAAAATATTTATGGAAAAGGTTATGAGCTTATGAAACAAATTGTATATAGTGGAAAAGGATGTGGTGCTAATGAACAAGGTATCTTCAACACTATCGAGCTTAACACACAAACAACAAATCATGGTCTTGGTTATTTTCCTTAATCAAAATCACCAAGCCTTCACCTCACATCAATATCATCCCAAATAACCCTTCTAAACCAACCTTAGAAATTGATCCTTTTCAACCAACAAAGGACTCTTTTCTTAAGTCCAATGCCATCTTGCAACCCACTACTAATTTTGATTTTACACTCCTCTAAGGGAGTGTACAAAATCTTACAATCTATAGCACCTTACGTAAGTATGGCATCCTATACTAAGGAAGACACTTATTTTTTATAAACTAAAGGAACACCTTCTACCCTTGATCAAGAGGGCATCTTGTTGAGACTCCTCAAAGATCACTTGATCTCTCTTCCTCCCATAACCCAAAAGAAATTTTGCAACAAACATTCCTTTTGTGCTTACCATTGAGTTCATGGTCATTCCACTAATGAGTATAAGGCCTTGAGTTGTAAAATACAACATCTTATGGAGCTTGGTGCTCTCCCTTATGTGGGGGCACCTCATTCCTCTAATTGATACTGATTTTCACTCGACCTCGCATTCCATCAATCCCTTAGGCCCACCTTTTCCCTTCACTCAGTGGGGGCAAGGGGTTAAGCAACCTTGTCCTTGTATATCACTTGTCATTGTCTCTTTTGGATAATCGTTAACCTTTCATGAACATATATAAGAGAAAGCTTGGGATGTGGATGACATGTCTTAAGTTGACTCGCATGTGACATAATACCCTTTTTCATGATGTAGCTTATCACACACATATGACTTGGCATAGGGATTTCTAAACAAGATCTCATGTCTTCCTCCTCTTCTTCTACTTTAAAGAAATTTCTCATAGTAATGGTGTTAGAAACAACTTTAAAGTGGGGGCATACATTGACACTCACATTTCATTGTGCAATTTTATTTTTCTTGTGATTCCCTCTCTTAAAAAAATTAGGTACAATTTTCCTCAGGATGAGACATTGCACTTGTCCTCTCTTACAAACAATATGAGACCATTTGCACTTTTCCTCTCTTGGAGACATTACACATGATGTTCCTTAAGATGATACCTCACAAAAAAAAAAAAAAAATCCCTTTGAACATTCCTTACATCTTTTCAAAACATAATCTCTTTTGTGGCACCTTATTAAAGTTATCAGGAGGTATAACTTTGGTATGGTTAAGTGGGAAGCCCAACTAGCGGCATGAATTTCCCCATAGCCACCTATGTTTCTCACCTTCTTAGAATTCTCACCTGACAGACAACCAAAAGTCTCATCACCTCAGAGTGAGTACACATCTTCTTTTTCGACAAACAACCTAGATCTGATCCACAACTAGCTGAATAAATGATCAAAGCTTGATCCACCCTTTTACTTCTCTTCCTTCTAGTTCTTGCCTTTCCCTGGTTTTGTATCTTATTTTTTTGCAAATCATTCACCCTTGAATGTGTCCTTTTGCACTAATGTCAATTTGACTTAGAATCTTGAATCTTGGGGGCTTGACCACCTTCTTCATCTTTTCCATTCTTCACCATCTCCATTTGGCTACTTTAGTGTGAATTTAAAGCAAGTTCATCCTGTCACTAAAGTGGGGGCTAAATATGTCGCAAAAAAGTGTAGCCTTGACATTTTTCATTCATTTGGGCCTTTCCTATGGATTTTGGACCTCTTTTTACCTCCTACCAAGCCTTGTTTCAAAGTGCTCTAAGGTTTTGTAACACATTTTCACACTTTCGTAGGCTTGTCATCAATAAATCAACCCTTTCTTATGGCATAATGACCCCTTAATGCACTTATAGGTCCTACTTTAGTGTGTTTCAGAAGACAATCCTGAAAAACAATATTAATCAAATTTTAATCCCCGACAACCACTCAAAAATGCCCAGGTGGACTAAGTCACCACCTTGTCCAACTTAGTCCCATGTGCATAAAAATCAAATTTAACTTAAAATTCTTTCAGGATTTTGTATCCTAAACCCTAAGGTTGGCCTATGATGTGTTATTTTTGTGAAATTAGGGCATCACATGTATAAATAAGGGTTTTTCCCCTCATTTTTCAACCCCCTTATCCTAATCATTTATATTCCATTCATTTACTCACTCATCTCTCCTTCTTCTCAAGCAAGCTAGGGTTTGAGCATTCTAAGACATCAAGACATCTTTCTAAAGCATTCAAGGGCTGATTTTTGCAACAACTCAAGATCAATCATCATGGAAAGGTACTAACTCCATTATTTTATTTTCATACTTAATTAAATTTCCTATTCATTTTGGTTTAGTACCTAAAAGGGGTTTGACCAAGGCAAACCCCCATGCCCTAAAATCCAACATATCTTTCTTTCTCTCTTGGTGTGTTTGAAGATTCAGGTACATTGAAGGCTTTGCATATTTTTTGAAGACCTCTCCTTTCTTGAAAAGTCCAAACATCCACTAAAAATTACTTTCAGGACTAGAGATAAGAGTTTCGAAAGTGAACACTTGTGAGGAACCGAAGTGGCGACTGAGGGATTTTGTTTCCCCTTTTGAATTTCTAGAAATATAGAAGTGGACTAAGTCATCACTAATGGTGAATTAGTGCCAATAGACATTAATTTTAGTGATTGTTACATATTCAGACACCCATTTTGTAGAAACAGGTTTCTGGGTAGTTTTTCTAGATCTGGGACTAAGTTACCTAGATTGGCACAAGTGTCCCAATCGGTTTCTACAACAATCATTTTAGGATTCTAGACCTTCATCTCATCCCTTTTCAGATTCTAGGTGCACTCCTTCTATTCTCCCTCTTATATTTCTTTATAATAGCTTTAATCTGTCTCTTTCCATATCTCGATGTGTTTTCAAAACAAGTTGCATTTTCTAAGTACTTAGTCTCTTTTATCAATTTACAACACTTAGATCATTGCACTTAGACACATTACACACAAAATTACATCACATCCATAATATTAACCCTAACCTTTGAATGTAACAACCTAGAATTTTGGTATCCCTCTCTCCTTTTAGGTGAAAAACCTTAGAAGTGTTGGAGACCCTAAGTGGGTACCAAAATCTTCATTACAATAACAAACTCTCACACTTTCCTAGGCTTCTTAGCAATAATTTGACCCTTATGTTTAAATGGTCCCTTAATGCACTACATGCCTTACTTATGTGAATAATCCCATTAAACATCATTAAATACACTTTAATACCCGACACTTAGCAAAATTTCCCTGGTGGGACCAAGTAGCCACCTTCGGCGACTTAGTCCCATGTGGATTAAAAATAAAATTTAACTTAAAATTATTTTGGGATTTTGTATCCTAAACCCTAAGGTCAACCTATGATGTGTTATTTTCAGGAAATTAGGGTATCACATGTATAAATAAGGTTTTTTCCCCTCATTTTGCAACCCCCTAATCCTAAACATTTCTATTCCATTCATTCACCCACTCTTCTCAATCACTCATCTCTCCTTCTTCTCAAGCAAGCTAGAGTTTGAGCATTCTAAGACATCAATACATCTTTATGAATAATTCAAGGGCTTATTGTTGCACAAATCAATATCAATCATCATGGCAAGGTACTAACACTGTTATTTTATGTTCATACTTCATTTCATTTCCTATTCATTTTGGTTTAGTTACCTAAAAGGGGTTTGACCAAGGCAAATACCCATGCCCTAAAAGTCAACATATCTTTCTTTCTCTCTTGGTGTGTTTGAAGATTCAAGTACATTGAAGGCTTTGAAGATTTTTTGAAGACCTCTCCTTGCTTGAAAATTCCAAACATCCACTAAAAATCACTTTCAAGACTAGAGATTAGAGTTTCTGAAATAGACACCTGTGAGGAACCAAAGTGCAAACCGAGGGCTTCTATTTCCCCTTTCGAATTTATAGAAATACAAAAGTGGAATAAGACACCACTAATGGTGAATTATTCCAAGTGTAAATTCCTTTTAGTGATTTTTTATATATTCAGACACCCATTTGGTAGAAACAAGTTTCTGGGTAGTTTTTCCAGATTTGAGAATAAGTCGCCCAGATTGGCACAAGTGTCCCAGTTGACTTCTGAAACAATATTTTTAGGATTCTAGACCTTCATCTCATCCCTCTTCAGATTCCAAGTGCACTCCTATTCTCCCTTTTATCTTTCTTTATATTGTCTGTAATCTATCTCCTTGCATATCTCAATGTGTTTTCAAAATAATTTACATTTTCTAAGTACTTAGTCTCTTTTATCAATCTCCGAAACTTATATCATTGCACTTAGACACATTCCACACACACTTACATCACATCCATCATCTTAACCCTAATATTTGAATGTAACAACCTAGAATTTTGGTATTCCTCTCTCCTTTTAAGTGAAAACCCTAGAAGTGTTGGAGACCCTAAGTAGGTACCAAAATATTTGTTACAATAACAAACTCTCACACTTTCCTAGGATTGTCATCAATAATTTGAACCTTATGTTTAAATGGCCCCTTAATGCACTTGCATTCCTTACTTAAGTGTTTTTCGGAGAACAATCCCATTAAACATCATTAAATACACTTTAATTCCCAAAACTTAGCAAAATTGCCCTAGTGGGACCAAGTCACCACCTTCAGCGACTTAGTCCCATTTTTCATAAATATCAAATTTAACTTAAAATTCTTTTAGGATTTTGTATCCTAAACCCTAAGGTTGGCCTGTGATGTGTTATTTTCGGGAAATTAGGGCATCACATGTATAAATAAAGGTTTTTCCCCTCATTTTGTAACTCCCTAATCCAAATCATTTTGATTCCATTCATTCACTCACTCTTCTCAATGACTCATCTCTCATTCTTCTCAAGCAAGCTAGGGTTTGAGCATTCTAAGACATCAATACATATTTATAAAGCATTCAAGGGTTGTTTGCTGCAACAACTCAAGATCAATCATCATGGAAAGGTACTAAATCTATTATTTTATTTTCATAGTTCATTACATTTCCTATTCATTTTGGTTTAGTTAGCTAAAAGGGGTTTGACCAAGGCAAACCCCCATGCCCTAACAATCAACATATATTTCTTTCTCTCTTGGTGTGTTTGAATATTTAGGTACATTGAAGGATTTGAAGATTTTTTGAAAACCTCTCCTTGCTTGAAAAGTCCAAAAATCCACTAAAAATCACTTTCAGGACTGGAGATCAGAGTTTTGGAAGTGGACACTTGTGAGGAACCAAAGTGCACACCAAGGGCTTCTATTTCCCCTTTCAAATTTTTCAGAAATATAGAAGTGGAATAAGTCACCACTAATGGTGAATTAGTCCCACTGGACATTCCTTTTAGTGATTTTTACATATTCAGACACCCAATTGGCAAAAATAGGTTTCTGGGTAGTTTTTCCAAATCTAGGACTAAGTCGCCCAGATTGGCACAAGTGTCCTAGTTGGCTTCTATAACAATCTTTTGAGGATTCTAGACCTTCATCTCATCCCTCTTTAGATTCCAAGTGCACTCCTTCTATTCTCCCTCTTATCTTTCTTTATATTTTCTTTAATCTATCTCTTTGCATATCTCAATGTGTTATCAAAACAAGTTACATTTTCTAAGTACTTAGTCTCTTTCATCAATTTCCAGCACTTAGATCATTGCACTTAGACACATTCCAAACACAGTTACATCACATCCATCATCTTAACCCTAATATTTGAATGTAACAACCTAGAATTTTGGTATCCCTCTCTCCTTTTAGGTGAAAAACCCTAGAAGTGTTGGAAACCCTAAGTGGGTGCCAAAATATTTGTTACAATAACAAACTCTCACACTTTCCTAGGCTTGTCATCAATAATTTGACCCTTATGTTTAAATTTCCCCTTAATACACTTGCATGCCTTACTTAAGTGTGTTTCAAAGAACAATCCCATTAAACATCATTAAATACACTTTAATTATTGACACTTAGAAAAAATTCCTTGGTGGGACCAAGTCGCTACCTTGGGTGACTTAGTCCCATCAGGCTTAAAAATCAAAATTATTTCAATATTTTAGCAGGATATTGTCCTCTAAACCCTAAGGTCACCCTGTGATGTGGTATTTTTGGGGATTAGGGCATAATCATGTATAAATAAATGGTTTTTCCTTCATTTTAACCCTGTCTATTTATCTAACTAGTTTCCTAATTCATTCACGCATCCCTTATTCATCATTCATCTTCTCAAGCAAGCTAGGGTTTTAGCATTCTAAGTCATCAAGAAGAATGCAAGGGTAGATTCTTCAATGATTTCTATAGAAATTCAAGATCAATCATCATGGAAAGTTTCTAATTCCTTTTTTTTGTATTTCATGCTTCTTTATCTTATTTTATCATTTTGGTTTAATTATCTAAAAGGGGTTTGACCAAGGCAAACTGACATCCCCTAACATTCAACATTCTCTTTCTCTCTTTGTGTGTTTGTAGATTTAGGTACCTTGAAGATCATTAAATGATATATTTCAAGCTTGTTGAAGGAATTTTCTTCTTGTCTAGGGTAAAATATCCACATAAAATCACATACAGTGTCTGAAATTAGGGTTTTGGATCAGGGTACCTGGAGGAACATAAAGTGCAGGCCGAGAGCTTCTATTTCCACTTTCATTTTTTTAGAGAGGTCTAAGTATAATAAGTCACTATCAGTGGTGACTTAGTCTCATTGTACATTTTTTTTAGAGTTTTCTATGGATCTGGCTACCCATTTGGCTGAAACGGGCTCTGGTGCAGTTTTCTGGATTTGGGACTAGGTCGCTCAAAATGGTGAATTAGTCCCAGTAGGCTAAAATTTCATATTCAGTAGAATTTCTAGTCTTCATTCCAGTCTTAAAAACATTTCTAGGTGAATTCTTTTTTTTTTACTTACCTGCTATGTTTTATTTTCATTTCTATTCATCTTTTTAGGTCTTTCTACATATCACAATGTGTTTTCAAACACTTTACATTTCTTTAGTTTTGCATCCATAGTTTACCTTATTTATCAACTTCCAACCTTAGGAATAAACTCGTTTGATAGATTACAATATCTATTGCATCAAGATCTATAGGGTTTGTCCTTGAATGTAATGATTGATCTTTGTCCCTTACCCTTTAGGTGCAAAACCCTACAAAAATCTTCACTTCAATGTGTAATAAAAGTAAGATTTTTCAGGAGTGTAGACCTTGTTTCAATATTCTCCAATCTTCCAGGTGCCCATTTTTCCTTTCTTAGTTCATTCTTCTGATTTTTAGTTTCATGTCTTAGGTTGCATAGTTAGGTTTACATATCATTGAATTTCTTTCTTTCCAAGCCTTTGCTTGGTGGTGAAACCCCTTTTGTCTTTAATCACACCCCAAGGACACCTTATTGCAGATATATTTCCCTCATTCCATCCCTATATTGAGATCTCTAAGTTTTCTTTGAACGAAACTTGAAGGAAATAGGTGGAGGAACCCTAATCCTCATTTAGTTCTATCTCCCAAAAAATAGAACAAATTTTCTTTGTTTCAATTACTATCACAAAATTCAAATTTTAAAAGCTTTTACCTTTTGTCTAGGGCACAAGAGCCCCTATTTTTCTCAATTTTATCCAAATTACAAAGGCAAATTGATATATGTACTCTTTGTGCAATCCTAAAACCTATTTCTAAAAAGTGTGTCTATAATAGACCTGAGTTGTTGTGTTTGATCATAACTAGTGTTAAGAGGCATAAATGTAAATTGAATCTTGTAATTAATGTTCTAATTAATCTATTGGAAAAATATAGTAATCCGATCATGCCAGATCTCTTTCTACAAGTTTGTTGTATATATGATGATCCTTTTAGTAGTGATGTTTTTGATATGTGAGATGAAGCTCTTGATGATTTCATCTCATTCAAATCATCCACTAAGACTCCTAAAGCTTCAAAATGTCAAAGATTAATAAACACATTAGATTTAATCACACCATAATTGATTATTTACCCTCCTTTACATAAACCTCAAATGCAAAATCAACTTGTGCTTATTATTGGACCACCATCAAAAAAAAAAAAATCTCCTAGTCATACCTTAAAATTTACAAGAAAAATGACTCAACATAATCACATACAACAAAATATATCGCACCAACACTAGCATGTTTTTGCTCATACATATAACATGAGAAAATATAAATAATCAAAATAAACATCAGTCATTTTGTCATTGATATCATTCCCACAACCAATTCTCCCTCTCATACCTCATTTTCCTCAACATAATGGTAAGGAGTATGATATTTTTTAGCAACTTCATGCTACTCCAACTAAAATTTCATTGTGGGACTTAATTCAAAACTCACCTATCTATAATAGCATGCTTCAAGAGGCTTTACATTTATTTTTTGTGTCACCTTATGCTAAACCAAATTGTGTAGCATCCTTGCTTGAGGGTATGAACTCAAAAAAATTGGATATTTTATTTTATTAGAGTGAGTTACCCTATCTTGAAACTCAAAATCAATATGATTCCTTGATGATAATGGTGGTCATTAATAAAAATGGTGTTAGGTGTAC
This sequence comes from Sequoiadendron giganteum, assembly GCA_007115665.2. Classification (NCBI taxonomy): domain Eukaryota; kingdom Viridiplantae; phylum Streptophyta; class Pinopsida; order Cupressales; family Cupressaceae; genus Sequoiadendron; species Sequoiadendron giganteum. The sequence continues at coordinate 13,968,386 of CM021109.1, forward strand.
TCTTATTGATAATGGGTCAGGTCTTAATGTTTGTAGCATTGACCTTATAAATAAGCTTGGTATGAATAGGTATCTCATTCAATCCAATGGTTTATATATTCATGGTTTCAATAATATTGGTAGGAAACCATTGGGAATGATCAAACTACCAATTAAGGTAGGTACCATAGTTTTCCCTACCCTTATAATCTTTTCCTTGAAAGAACATACATTCATACTATGGGAGGATTCCCTTCCACCCTTCATTGCATAGTGAAGTATACATATAACAAGGTTTACATGGTGAAAGTTGATCCTAAGTTTGAGAGTTGTTTGCAAACTGAAATAGGACATAAAACACCCTTTAACACATTGATTCCATCTTCAAAGGTTGAATATGTATCTAGAAATGATAAGGACTTAGATGATTGTAAGTTTTCCACAACAAAACTCTTGGACAATGATTGGGGTTTATTATATTTTACACCTACTTTCATGGGGAGTATAAAATATCACCATATACATTTGAAGAATCAAACAAAGTCGCAGTGAAATCTACACAATATTCCATAGAATCTCCTCAAACATCTAATTTAATAAATTCTAGAAATAAATATGATACCAATTATACATCTGAATATGATGTGAACAATTATGAGAAACCACCTTCCTTGAAAGAAATGGAAACTATTTATGGAAGAGGATATATTGTTTTCTCATCTTGGGTATAAAGGAAATGGTTGTGGTATCAACATCCCCATAGAATTGACTATGCAAGGTACAAAAAATGGTCTTAGTTACCATCCTTTGAAACCCACTAGAGCTTCTTGAAGACCTTTTTTTTACATGAACACAATAACACAAGGCTCTCCTAAGGCATCTTATAAATTAGTTCATTCTGAGTTGATAAGTAAAATATTTCATTGGTTATATTTCCGACTAATGATTCCTTAGGGTAATTTTTGGGGTTTTATGACAACTTACCTAATTATCATCATGATTGTGTATTTCCCTATTATCTAAATGTCAAAGAATACTTTGGGAAAGATGCATGTATATTAGATAACATGGTATATTATCAAGGTATACCCCAAACTTTCCCTAGTGTTCCCAACCATAATACACTACTAGTGAGAGATACTATTGATGTCTTGATGGATCCATCTAACATGGATAAGGTAATTTTAATTTGAAAATGTCTTGACTCTAATTAACAAGGAATACTATGTTATTACATGAATTTCTGGAATTTTTTGCTTGGTCTTATTTAGATATGTCTAGCATAGACCTTAAGGTAGTTACACATAACATTGTGTTAGAAGATTATGCTAAAAATAAAACACATAATATTCATAGAATGAATCCCAAAGTGGATTTTTTGGTTAAGGATGAGATTGAAAATATTTTACAAGCTTGTTTCATCTGCCCCATCAACTATTCACCTTAGATATCAAACATAGTGGCTATCATGAAACTAGATAATCGTATTCAAATGTGTGGATTTTTGTGATCTCAATAAATCATCTTTGAAAGATGATTTCCCTCTCCCTAGCATAGACATGATTGTTGATTCAACCACAAGAAATTCTTTACTGTCATTTATGGATGGATTTTTTGGATAAAATCAAATCTTTATCAATCCTCAAAACTAATACAAAAAAAAATTATTACACCTTGGGGAACATTTTATTGCTTTGTCCTTCCTTTTGGATTGAAAAATGTTGGAGCAACATACCAGAAGGCTATGAAATTAATATTTCATGATTTAATCTATAATATTTTAGAGGACTCTTTTGATGATATCTTGGATAAATCCATATCATGTCAAGATCATGTCAAATACTCTATCAAATATTTGAATGAATTCGTAAGTATAATATGTGGTTGGATCCATGAAAATTTCTATGGTGTGGATAGTGGAAAAATATTAGGCTTTAATGTGTCACATCTAGGTATTGAGGTGGAAACAAAGAGAAATGATGCTATAATAAACATGCCACCTCCTTAAAAAAATTCAACTTCATAGCTTATAAGAAAAGATTCAAGAAATTCATAATTTTGTTTTATCATTAGCAGATCATACTCTTCTCTTCACTCAATTTCTTAAGGAAGATTATCATTTTAAATGGAATGTGGATTGTCAAAAATCCTTTGAGAACTTAATTCAATATTTGGCTAATCCTCCTATTTTACAAATACTTGCCTCAGGACGTCCTTTTATTCTTTACACTTTTTCTTCATCTAATACTCTTGCTATGTTATTAGCACAACATAATGTGAATGGTAAAGGGAATCCTATCTACTATATTAGTTAAACATTGATTGATTATGAAAAATGATATACAAATATATAAAAGCAATGTGTGGCTCCTGTGTTTGTTAAATGTTGAGGTGCATGTTGTTACAAAATTTGATCCAATTTAAAATATTTTTTCTCCAAAACTGACTTATTGGGATGCTTAGCCAAACACGTAATTTTATTAAAAAAAATTTATCTTAAATTTGTCTCTCAAAAGGTAATTAAGGGTCAAGTGTTGACCGACCATTTAGTTGAAGCTCCTTCACCATTAGCTCTACCAAACCAAGAATCATTTCTTGATGATCATGTCTTGAAATTAGAAGAAGATAAAACATGGGATTCATATTTTGATGGTTCAAGTGTCGAACTGGTTCTGGTGTTGGGGTTATACTATTATCTCCTTTAGGTAACCTAATTCCCTTATATTACCATCTAAAATTTCCTATGTACAAATAAAATTGTGGAATATGAAGCTCTTGTAGTGTAGAAAATCATATGATCTTTAAAGAAAGACAATTTCACACTTAATTTGGACCCATTTTGGCATCCTTGCATTAATTTCCCTTTAAAATCATCATTTATAGGCCCCTAAGACCCATTATTTTGCATCTCAAGGCTCATTTAACCTAAAAATCCTATAAAATCACTTAAAACCCTGAAATTCCCAAAAACCCACCTCAAAAAGCTAAGGTGGGACTCATTCACCACCATTGGGTGAATGAGTCCCCTTAGGTGGGACCCATTCACCAAGGGTGATGAATGAGTCCTATTTGGGGTCTTTTTCAATTTTGAGTGGGAAATTCACCAATTTATTTCAAATTTTTGATGGATGTTAGCCTTTGAGATCTAAATAATGGTCAATTAGGTGTCCATGCCTATAAAAGCAAGTTCTGAGTCATTTTTTTCATCTCTATAAGAACTTTGAGAAAGCATTTTCAAGATCTATGCATTCAAGAATCTTCACAAGATCATTCAAGAGCTGGTAATCAACAAATTTGAACCTTTGGAGAAGCATTAAAGTTTTTTTGTAGGTCTTCAAGCTCACTTTCCATGAAGATCTAGCATTTTCAAGGGTTGATCATGGTTGTCTATGGCACAAATCACAATGAATTCTAGGTTGGGGAGATGAAACTAGCCATCAAGCCAAGCCTAATGACTTGTTTCCTAAGTGATTCCATCCTCCATTATCACTCTACATTCAGCTTAAGGAAGGTACAAACATCAATAGGATTCATTTGGGGTGATTAAGGATCACCACAAGTGAGTCATTCATCTCCATATTTCCATTCGTGCATCATATTCTTGCATGTTAAAATAGGATTACATCATGCTTCAGATTTCTTAGTCTTAGACACACTTAAGGCTGGGGTTTTCATGCACATTTCATTATCTATATCAATGTTTAAATTAAAAACTAGGGGTTTGACTGAGGAAAACCCCCCATTAGCAAAGAAATTTAATATTCTATTTTGCAGGTGTTTTTATAGATTTAGATCCAGAACCTGATTTGGAAGGAAAGAGCAGGTGTTGAAGTGAAAATTAGAACTTTCAATTTTTGAAAAATAAAAATGAGATTGATTCGCCAAGAGTGGGGAATGAGTCCCACCATAGCTGTTTGTTAGAACTATTTGCAAATTCCAATACCCTTTTCCCCAAAATAGACTTTTGGACAAAAACCCAATTCTGGGACTGATTCACCCAGGTTGACGAATGAGTCCCAGTTGATAAAAAATTTAGAATTTTCAGTGTTTCAGAGTTCTTTCTAGTCACCTCAAGGTTCCCAAGTGCACATTATTTATCCTTCTACTTTTTTGTTCTATTTTTTTTCATTTATAAGTCATTTCATAGGTCATTACATTGAATTAGGGTTTAGTGTTGTACCTTGCATATCATTGTCTTTTCCAAGTCTAAACTTGGTGGTGAACCCCTCATTAGATCTAATTCAACCTTTAGGATAGTCCCTTTGCAAGATTTCGATCTTATTTTCATTGAAATCTCAAGGGTTTGTTCTTGAGTGAAGAGTGATAAAATTGCCCCTTTCCTTTTAGGTCCAAAACCCTAGAAGTGAAAAGAGAAGCCCACAATTTTCTTCTTTTCATTTTGGTGAACCTACATATAGAGCATCATAATTATGATTTGTAGTGCATCTTCATCCTAGGTTTGGCTTGCATTAACATTGCATTAAGATTTACATTGGTTAATTTGCATTCTAGGGTTTCAAATTTTGCATTAGTGAAAGCTCATTTAGCTTGCATTTTTGCATTTAATTTCACTGAAAATCAATCAAAATCTGCATTTGCATCTTAGATCTAGATCATATAACATAAGAAACATAAAAAGCAACCAATCTGTTTTGAAAATTTAGAATAAAATCCCTACTGGGACTCATTCACCACCTTGGGAAAATCAATCCCAGTGCAAATTTTAAACTACTGTCTACAAAGTTAAATTCCTAGTTTTCAAGATTTTGTTTGTTGTTATTACTTTTCTATTTCAGTTTAATTAATTTTTGTTATATTGCAATCATTATAAATAACATCATTTACATTCATTAAAATTATGGATAGAGTTATATTTTTTTTTCAGCATTTAGATTAGATCATATTAGACATATATCAGAAAGAAAAACAAAAAACAAAGACCAAAACACCCAAGCCACTTGGAGAAAGTATAGTTATTTGAATATGTCAAATATATCTTTCCAAGTTCACCTAACCCTCAAGCCTTTTAGTAGTGATGACTTTGACATGTTAGATGAAGCCCTTGAGGACTTCATCTCATAAATTCCATCCACTAAAGTTTGTTACAAGAAACCAAAACCAAGAGAAGTTAACATGATTCAACCTCAAATCCTCCTTTACCCACCTTTGCACAAACCACAACCTAAAAACAAGCCTAAATTTATCCTTTATCCACATAAGAATAATGTCCTCCAACATCCAAGTCATAGTATTTTTTCTCATACATACAACACTAGAAATAATCTGCAACCACAACAACCAACCCCGACACCCTTGCCTTTTCCTAATCCCATTTTCCCTAGTGCTCCTCAGTTAACTTCACATATTGAGAAGGTGTATAATCTCATTGAACAACTCAAGAACACTCCTGCAAAGATAATCCTTATGGGACTTAATTTAAAATTCACCTAATTACCACACTATGCTTCAAACAACTTTACAACAAGTAGTGGTTCCTCCTGGCACAAATGCAAATGATGTAGTAACTCTCATATAAGGAATGAATATAGTTAATGTAGACATAACCTTTCATCAACATGAGTTACCTCCTTTGGAATTGAGAAACAAAAATGATGCCTTCATGATAATAGCCCAATTCAATAGAATAGGCATAAAAATGACTCTTGTTGATAATGGATCAATCCTTAAAGTGTGCAATGTGAAACTCTTAGATAGATTGTGTGTAGACAAATCAAAGATGGAACCTGACTCTTTATCGATCTAAGGATTTGAAAATGTAGGAAAGAAACCAATTGGTGTGATTACTTTACCTATTATAGTCGGAAAGGCTACCTTACAAACTCCTATTCATGTTATGCCCCTTGACCCTTCATAAAATCATATTTTGGGAAGACCATGGATTCATGAGATGCATGTAGTGCCTTCGAATCTTCATCATATCATGAAGTATGTCTATGAAAATAAGGTATACCAAGTTAAAATAGACCTCGAGCCCAAAATTTTCTTACAAGTCAGAAAAGGAACAACAAGTCCTCTGAGCACATTGATTCCAACATCTAACATAGAACCTTTAAAAGAAGACAAGCAAGAAATGGAAAGAGTGTCAAAATGGTTAGATGATGATTGGCATTCCTTGGAGTTCACACCCTCATTTATGGGAGAATACATAATCACAAGAAAATAAGGTGAAAATAAGAAGCAACCAATGGTCATGTCAACTCAGAACTTGGAAGAAAATCTACGAACATCCAACTCATCCACCCTTGAAGAAGATACAAGCTACACTAAAAAAAATTATGAGAGAGATTATTAACAACCACCAAACTCGAAGGAATGTAAATACTTTATGGGAGAGGTTATGAACTTGTGAAAAAATTGGGCTACAATGGTAAAGGATGTGGAAAGAAAGAACAAGGAATTCAAGTTCCTATAGAGCCTAACATACAAGAGACAAAGACTGGCTTAGGGTATTGTCCCTCTAAGATTGTGCAAGCAACAAAGAGACATTCATTAAACATAAACACCATTATGTGCAATCCAAAAATCAACCTCACTCTGAAGCATCCTAAATTTCTTGATGGTTTTGATTTTGAACTACATTTTCTAGAATTTAAAACATTGTTTATGAGCTTATGTCTGCTGTTGATATCTTTCTATTTCATTTTACAATTTTTTTGTTATACTCATTTCATTTTACCTACCTTAAGTTGGATTTGCATTCATCTTGCATTTAGTATCCCTTGCATGAGTATTTGGTATCCTATTGCTAATACTATAATGAGATGAATTTGAAGAATCGTGTCATTTCGTGATAGCACAATCGTCATGGATCTTGGGTTGTCTAGCTCTTTAAATCCTAGTATTGACACTAATACACTAGGTATGGACCACACCCTTAACAACTCTTTTCCTTCAAGTAGTGTGACACATGGTGATACAATGGTTGCTAGTGTTCCACAAGAAAAAATAATCCAAATTCAAGAAGACTTGGAAAAGTTAAAAAATCAAATAAGTACTAAGAACATTTCAACAATTTCCATCCCTACTATAGATAACATTCATCACATTCTTGAAAGTGAGGACGGACTTGACCTTGTGCGTAACATAGTTCAAATCTTTGGAAAATACTTTCCCTAACACACTAGTAGTCCTTTACCTATGAACAATGTATCTAGCCAAGGAGGAATTCAAATTCCTCCTCCCACAAAAATTTCCTCTATTCCTACCTATACCAACCCTCAAGCCACAACAACAATGCAACCGACTAGTAATATTATTCCTTCCTTGGGTTTTCCGCTAGCATCCCTAGTACCTTTGTGGCATTGCACACCATATCTCCTACCACATTAACACCTATAAGCATTCAATTCACTTGTCCCTCAAACACATACACCCCTTCACATTTTTCACCTCCATCTCATAAACAAGAAATTACCCTCATAAACCAACTTTTACAAACTATTTCATCCCTTCAAAAGAAAGTTTCCACTATCAATAAAAATAAAAATGGCCCACCTACATATTATGTCAAAAATAGTTCCTTGTCCTTTGAGATATTGTGGACACCGATGCCACAAGGTGTAGAGGTGCCTAGATTTGAGAAATATGGGGGGAAGGGAGATCCTTCTAACCATGTTGTTGTCTATACCACCTTATGTAGTGACTTTGTCCTTGATGATAAACTCTTAGCTAAGATTTTCCCTAGGTCCTTGAAAGATACTACCTTGGAATGGTTCTCTTCATTATTGAACAACTCAATTTGTTCGTTCAATAAAAAAAAAATAGGCATTTTATAAACCATTTCCAAGTGCATATGACTCCTAAGATGACCTTGGCTGATTTGATGAGATTTAAGCAAAAAGAAGAAGAAAATATTACTGACTTTATTTCGTTCTATCAATCGCTTTATTCCAAAATCAATATCAAGGTCCTTGACCTTCACCTTCAAAAGATGTTCATATAAAATTTTCAAATTAAGATACAAGATGAGCTTACCATGATGAAATTCACATCCTTCATGCACTTATGTACTACTCTTTGTGTTTATCAAAATTCAGTTAGTAGTCGAGATACAAAATCCACTTCTAGCCATACTGAGAAGTTTGAGTCTGCAAACCAAAATAATTCTCAACCTTTTAGAAAAAAGAATAAAGGCTTCCTCCAATTCAATCCCCCTCAACAAACAACTCAAAATGTCAATATCCAAGTAGTTGTTGCTAAAGCTGCGATACCCTTTAGCTAGGGGGCCATGAAAAGGAAATTCACTCCCTTACCCAATACCCTTCACAACACAAAGACACAACTCTTAGAATAGAAGATAATCACCTTGCCTCCCATTAAAACTCCCAATCCTAATAAACCATTACCTGAAAACTATATACAAAATTCTTATTTTCATTATCATCGACAAAATGGACATGACACAGAATATTGTAAGTGTCTTAAACATATTTTGCAAGACCTCATTGATTTTGATCATCTTTCTATTGGAGGTGTTAGTGATCAAGGAAATAATTTTTTACCCCTCCTTACCATAACTTACATTTTTTTACCAACCCTATGCCTAATCATAACATTTCATTTGTTAGAGCTAGTGAAACTATGAATAATGATGTGATGAATGTTGATACAGATGATGATAACAATGATACTATTCAATATGATCCTATAGATACTGATCCTATGGATGATATGGTAGGAGTGATAGACTTCATTCCTCATAAGGGCCAAACTAAAAAGCCTCTTGATATTGATTTAAAATCCTATGTTTTGATCCCTGATTTCTCCCACATGTGCAGGAAGCTCTTGAAAACCCCTTTGTGAACAAGGGCTTCATCCTCCACTTGCCCAAAGAGATCATCATCATCATTATCTGACTTAGTTTCACACTCACAAAAATGGCCCCCCTAATTTGAAGACATCAGAACTACCTAGAGGTCCCTTAAAGGAAAAAAACATTGTGCTTTCATGTATGTTTCCACCCGCAAATCGCATTGCTTGTGAGTTTCTATAGTCTTTTCAATGACTAAAATTTATGCACAGTCTGAAATCATAGTCACCAGGACATTCTATTTATTTTCTAGATTATATTGAAAGTGTTTTATAACCTTTTTTTAATTCCCACGTCTTGTTTCAAACTGCCATCATTGCATTATGAGAGACTACATTTCTATTGAGGCATTTTTTAAAACAATTATTATGATGTTTTATGAGTTTCCACGTTTTGCGTACATGTCTACCACGACACTTGCAACTGCAACATCAAGCACTATTTTTCCCTCGGCATGGATAGTGAGGTGGTTGGAAAAGGTCGTAGGATTCGGCTTTACACTCGAGAATTGCATTTGCTTGAAAGTTTTTTGATGTTTCAATGGAATCCATTTTGTAAATGTATGCCATTTCATGGCATTCTAGGGTTGTGGCCTCTTTGTTTTTGCATTTCTTTAGAACCATTTTGTCAAACAATTCATGTGCCTCATCTATGTCTTCTTGGTTGGAATGCACATAAAGAATCCAAGTAAAGGTTATGGATTCACATTTTACTCCAGGGATGGGGCTATATATTTTAGAACCAATAAAGGCACACTAAATACCTACAATCCATTCTCATGCATTCTCATTGATCATTCACCTCTTGCTAAAGCTTATCACCTCTTGATTGTGACCTTTTTAATGGTTTCTACATTAACTGACAATCATTTCCTTTGATGATGTTGGAATTTATTTCTCCTAAAGCCTCTTACTCTCATGTTAGAACCCCCAACTATTTCACCTACCCGTCAGGAGCTCCTTCTTCAATGGCAGTTTTTAGGATCTTCATCCCTATAGCTCCTAATGGCTCCAGAATTAATTGTGGTTGGTCATTTTGAATTGCAAATTTATGGTGGTAGGTAATTTTGAATTTTGAGAAGGAATGTTGAAGAGACAAAAAGAATTAAAGGCAGTTAGTTCTATCATTTGGGAAGAAGAAGTTTTCTTTTTTTGCAATAACAGTTTGTGAAGAGGAATATTTTGTGTGAGCTCCCAAAAGCTCCTAAAAAAAAACAATTGTATGTTATTTGTATGTGAGCAGTGATTGCTCCTGATCAAGCTCTATGAAGCTCCTAATAGTGAGCTCCCAATAGTTCCTGAAAGTTGTCTGTCTAAGTGAGTAGCTCCTAATTTCTCCCAACAACTTGTAATCTGTAGCTTAGAGTTTATTTTTGTGTTTTTAATTTTACCCATGTAATGTCATTTCCACTTTATTGAAAAGAAAATAAGTTGCATATCTCCTTTCATTTTTTGTGCTTTCGCATTTTGAGTTTTGGATTCCTAGTTGATTGTGAAATAGAGTAGCAACTCTATGTTATTTTGTGCATTCACAAATTTTGACATGGTATCAGAGCTATAGGCCCCATTTCTTCATGAGTTAGGGAAAAAAAATTTGGGTGTTAAGTTTTTTCTACAGGAGACATGGCTGGAGATGAAGGAAAGCGTTGGCAACAACCACCATCCTTTAATGGGTAGAACTACGATGTTTGGGAAAAGAAGATGAAGGCTATTGTGGTTGCCAATGACTTGTGGGAGTTTTTGACAAATGGGTTCGTGGATGTTACTAAACGAGCATAGTTTTCTATTCTCACAAACAACCAAAAGACCTAGTTGAAGGAGCAGAGGAAGAAGGATGATAAGGCATTGATTTTGATAGAAGCATCCTTGACAGAGGCTATTTTTCCCAAAATAGTAGTAGTTGAGTATGCAAAGGAAGCTTGGTCAATCCTCCAAACCAGCTACAAAGGGATTGATAATATCATATTGGTAAAGCTCCAGATGCTTCAAAGAGATTTTGAGACTCTCATGGTGAGGGACAAAAAGTCCATTTCAGACTTCCACACAAGAGTCTCTAGTTTTCTAAACTAGTTGAGGATGAATGGTGAAACCATGGAAGAGCAAAGGATTGTGGAGAAGATCCTATTTTTTTTCCCTCTAAGTATGATACAATCATCATTACCATTAAAGAGGTAAAGGAACTCTCTACTTTAATAGTGGATGAGTTGATGCATTCTCTTACAACCCATGAGCAACGCCTAAATAGGTCTACTACTTCTTCCCAAGAGAAGTATTTTAAAGCTCTATCAAATGCAAGAGGAAGGGGGGGAGGTATAAATAGCTCACAATGTGGTAGAGATAGATTCAAACAAGGAAATATTGGAGGAGAAAGCTCAGGATGAGCAAGCAGCCAAGAGGGAGAGAGAAACTCCCAACAAGGCAAGAAGAACAACAGTTCGAATCAGAGGAATGACAAAAGCAATGTCGAATGCTACTACTATCATAAATCTGGTCATTATGCAAGTGAGTGCTAGAAAAAGCACAATAATCAGACAAAACAAAATGCAAATGTGGTTGAAGGAAATCAGTCCACAACCTTCATCATGTGCAAATTTGGTGAAGAAGGCAGCCTTGAAGTCTGGTATGTGGACAAAAGTTGCAGCAACCACATGAGTGGTAATGAAAGTTTTTTTCTTTCATTGATAAGAATTTAAAATTAGAGATAACAATGGGGAACAATGGATTAGTTCCAATTGTTGGCAAAGGATCTATCATGATCCGCACCAAGAAAGGTGAAAAGAAGAAGATACATAATGTATTGCTTTCTCTTGGGTTAAAGCATAACCTTATGAGTGTTGGACAGCTGATCCAAAATGGATACAAAGTGCTGATGGAGAAGGGTTAATGCACCATTTATTACAAGAATGAGAGGACGAAAGTGTTTGCAGTAGTTCAAATGATAAAGAACTAGATATTCCTTTGAATATTGAGACGTGTTTCTCATCTTAGTCTATAGTTGCACCTCTCATGAATGGAAAAGAGGAAGAATTTGAATGACAAGGGTGAAAATTGAATCTTCACAAGCTACAATGAAGAGTCCAAAGCTGACAAGATGTACAACCTGGTCACCAAGAAGATAGTGATTAGTAGAGATGTGGAGTTCCTAGAGGATGTGTCATGGAATGGTCTGACAAATCTTGACAGCTCCTGAATGTTCGGGTGTGATGAAGAAGATGAGAATGAAGATCAACAAGATCTTGTAGCAACAGAAATAGTCAGCTCCTGATAGCTCTTGAGAGCTTCTGAATCAAATAGGCAATTAGATAAATTGTCACAAAACTCAATTGGAGAGAGTTCCAATCGGCTCTTGACAACTCTTGAAGCAGGAATACAGTCACAGATAGAGAGCTCTCGACAGCTCCTAACAACTCCTAAAATGAGTAAACAGAAAGGCAAGAAGCTAGAGACAGCTAGAGGATTGGCTCCTGAGAGATCTGAACCTAGCTTGTTCAGTAGAGCAACATCAATAGTGAAATTTCAGACCCCACTCTTGCCTCCCTAATACCAAAGAAGACCAAGAGTCTAAGGGAGATCTACCAAGATGAAAGGTATGATGAATATTTTGATGAGAACATGAATTTTGTACTATTTTCTCATAGTGATCTGATTTATTTTTAAGATGTTGTGAAAGAAGAGAAATGGTATGAGACCATGGATGGGAGATAGATGCAATAGAGAGGACCAACACATGGGAGCTAACTGATTTGCCTTCCAAGAAGCAAGTTATTGGGGTGAAATGGGTCTACAAGACCAAGTGCAATGTGAAAGGAAGGATAGAGCAGCACAAGGCACAATTGGTGGTTAATTGGTACAAACAATAATTTGGGAGAGACTATGATGAGACATATGCCCCATTGCAAGGATGGAGATCATGCGGGTAGTCATAACAATTGCAACACATCACAAATGGAAGGTGTTTTAAATAGATGTGAAGTCTGCCTTCTTAAATGAAGTATTGAAAGAGGAAGTGTATGTGGATCAGGCACCTAGTTATGAAGTTTCGGGTCAAGAAAGCAAGGTATACATGCTGAAGAAAGCTCCACGGGCATGGTACAACAAGATTGACTCATATTTGATGAGAAATGGCTTTAGAAAAAGTGATGGTGAGCCTAATCTTTACATCAAGGAATAAAATGGTAATATTTTGATTGTTGTCTTGTATGTAGATGATTTAATTTTCACCGGGGATGATGATTTTCTCATTGCTGATTTTAAAGAGGCCATGAATAGAGAGTTTGAAATGATAGATTTAGGTCTCTTGAGATATTTTCTAGGCATAGAAGTAAAATAAATGTGTGATGGTATATTTATCTCTCAAGAAAAATATGCAAATGAAATCTTGAAGAGATTCAGGATTCTTGAAAGCAAGCCTGCCCCAACACCAACAATCCTAGGTCTAATGTTGAGCAAGGAAGATTGCAGCAGCAATGTGGATCTGACCATGTTTAAAAGTTTGGTTGGAAGTTTGATGTATTTAACTGCAAATAGGCCTGATATAATGCATGGAGTGAGTCTTATTTCCAAATTTATGGAGACTCCAAGAGACACCCATTGGAAAGTGGGTAAAAGGATCCTGAGGTATGTGAATGGCACCAAAGGATAAAGCATTTTGTACACAACAACAAATGAGTTTGGGCTGGTTGGATACACAGATAGTGGTTGGGTTGGAAGTTTGGATGATAGGGAGAGCACATCAGGCTATGTGTTTCATTTGGGTTTAGGAGCTATCTCATGGGCTTCCAAGAAGAGACCCATAGTTTCCCTATCAAAAACCGAGGCTGAGTATATAGCAGAAAATGCAACATGTCAAGCTATTTGGTTGAGAAGAATCTTGGTAGTTTTGAGGGAAGAAAAAGAGGATGGAACAACAATCTTTTGTGACAATGTTTCATCAATAGCTTTGACGAAAAAATCAAGTGTTTCATGGAAGAAGCAAGCACATTGAAATCATGTATCATTGTATTAGAGAATTGGTTGAAAATGGTGAAATTAAAATGGAATTTTGCAGGTCTGAGCAACAACTAGTAGACATATTCACCAAACCTTTGAGTAGGCAAAGTTTTGAGCGCCTAAGGAGCAGATTGGGAATTGTTGATTTTGATCAAGATTGATCTTGTTTCATCACCTTAGGACAAAGGGGGAGTGTTAGAATTTATTGCTCATGAAGCATCCTACTCTCATGTCAGAACCCCCAGTTGTTTCACCTACCCATCAGGAGCTCCTTCTTCAATGACAGTTTTTGGGATCTTCATCCTTGTAGCTCTTGACAACTCTAGAATTAATTATGGTTGGTCATTTTGAATTTTCAAATTTATGTTGGTAGGTAATTTCGAATTTTGAGAGGGAATGTTGAAGAGACAAAAATAATTGAAGCCAGTTAATTTTTATCAATTGGGAAGAAGAAGTTTTTTTTTGTAGTAGCAGTCTGTGAAGAGGAATGTTTTGTGTGAGCTCCCAAAAGCTCTTGAACAACAACATGTGTATGTTATTTGTATGTGAGTAGTGATTTCTCTTGATCAAGCTCTATGAAGCTCTTGACAGTGAGCTTCCAGTAGCTCTTGAAAGTTGTCTGTCTATGTGAGCAACTCTTGATTGCTCCCAATAGCTTAGAGTTTATTTGCATGTTTTTAAGTTTACCCTTGTAATTTCATTTCCATTTTATTGAATAGAAAATAAGTTACATGTCTCCTTGCATTGTTTGTGCTTCCGCATTTTGAGTTTGGGTATTCCCAATTGATTAGGAAATAGACCAGCAACTCTATGTTATTTTGTGCATTCACAAATTCTATCATATGAGATGAAATCCCTGACACACTTTTAATGAATCTATTTTGGGCCATGCCTAGTGCGCTGGCAATCACATTTTATGAGACATCTTGTCAAATGGCTCACATGCCTTCTTGTATTTCCAATTTGATATGTTAAGTCAAATAGTTTGCATGGTTTTAGATTCAAATCTTCCATTTTGTAAATATTTACAAATATCGCATTTCATTGAGACGATATTTCACAGGCCTTTTGTGTATCACTTCCACATTTTGCATTCCCATTTATTAGAAAACTTCTCAAACTATCCCAGCATATAAATTTTTTGTATGGAGGTTTCAAAATCCTTTGTAATATATCCAATTTGTGTTGATCCTACAATACTTCAAAGATCTACCCAACATATTCATGGCAACCCAATGCAACATCTCTGTCACACATTTCACGTGCCATATCTATGTGCATCACATTTCACATGTTGTCAAAGGCTCTAGAATTCACCTTTAGCTATGCCATTTGCATTTTCTAAAAGGTTTCCACCTCTTTAACATATCTATTATTTGAAGTTCTTTTTATTTTGAATTTTTTACTTTGATTCAGGGTTCGGGTCAAGATTAGGTTTGGTCCTTACTTGCATTTTTATTTTATTTCTTTCAACCTTTTCGAGGTTGGATTCGGGTGAAAACCCGAACATGAAACTTTATCTTTTTAACATTTTGATTCCTTTTGATTTGAATTTTTTAGTTTTGTTTTCGGTTTTTAAATTTTTTTAACTTTTTGATTTAAAAGTAAACCATTTTAAATTTTATTTTAAGAAGATTTATTTATTTCCTTATTTTAATTCTTTTAAATTCTTTAAATGATTTGTTTATTTTAGAATCTTTTAAAATTTTAAAATATTTATTTATTTGTTCCAATTGAATTTTAAAACCTATGTATTTATTATTTTAATTTTCTAATCCTTAAATTTTTGAGATTTTTATTTTTATTTTTGTATTTTTAGAGTTATTAATTTTTTATTTTAAAATTTTAAATCTTCTTTATTTTAAACTTTTTTTTATTTTTATTTATCTTTTAATTTTGAATTTTTTATATTTTTCAATTCTTCATTTTTTTATAATTTTCAATTTTTTGTATTTTTTGATTCTAAAGACTGAACGCGAAGATCAAACAACCGACCATGAAAAAACAAAAACAAAGAAACATGGGATACCAAATGAACAAATGACAAGCAAAATGGAGATGCAATGAGGCAAAAAGATAACAAAGCAAGACGAGGATCGAGATCGGGACTAGACATGGAACATGAACCAAAGCAACCCTGAAGCTAGAACAGAAATCGGGATCAAATCAGAACCAGGAACATGAACCTTACTTAGGAGCGAAGTTCAGATTCTATTCTGAAACCCGATTTTGAAACCAAGCCAAAAGAAACAAGAATGCAAAAATTGGAGTCAGGATGGAAACTGGAACATGAACCTTTTGAAGGGGCAAGGTTCAAGTTCCATTTCAAAATAAAAATGAATGAAAAATGGGTAGAAATCATAATCAGGTAGGAACCGAGAACATGAACCTTCCGAAAGTGTAAAGTTCCAAAGTCTAGCTGAAAACTGATTCCAAAAAAACAAAAGACAAGAAAGCAAGTGGAGATCGAAATTGGGATGGAACAAGGAAAATGAACCCTAGCAAGGTGCAAAGTTCAAGATCCTTTCCGAAACCTGAATCTAACAAAGAAAAAACAAAACAAGGCATGAGAAAAGACAAAAATGAGAAAAACAAATCATGAACATGACAGACCAAAACAAAGAAATGAGAGGAAAACAGAGGGGGTCCCCAACTTTTCCAAAAAAAAAGTTGGGGTGTGTATACAAGGCATAACAATGCCTTTTAGATTAAAGGATGTTGGTGCCACATACCGAAGATAAATGACATTAATATTTCATGACTTTATACACAATATCTTGGAAGATTATGTTGATGATATTTTGGCTAAGTCTATAACACATCAAGACCATGTCAAAATCCTTTGAATTTTTTTTTGAAATAAATTGTAAGTACAACATGAGGCTAAACCCAAAAAAATGTGTCTTTGGTGTGGATAGTTGAATGCTAGGTTTTATAGTATCACATAGAGGCATTGAGGTGGAAACAAAGACAATTGATGCTATAATAAATATGCAACCTCCTAAGAATTTTTTTCAATTGCATAGCTTACAAGGAAAGGTTCAAGTTATTCATCATTTTGTTGCATCATTGGAAGATTAGACTCTTCCCTTTACTCAAATCCTTAAGAAATAATTAGAATTTAAATGGGATGAGGATTTTCAAAAGGCTTTTGAGATCTTGAAACAATATCTAGCTAAACCCCATGTTTTTCAATCGACTACTCAAGGATAACCTTTTAAATCCTTTATATATCAACATCAACCCATGATCTAGCCGTGTTATGAGCCCAACAAGATGAGAATGACAAGGAACATCCTATTTACTACATTATTTGAACATTGATTGATTATGAAACTCAATACACAACTATAGAAAAATATTTTTTGGCTATTGACTTCACTACAAACAAATTGAGACATTATTTGTTAAACATGAAAGTGCATGTCATGACAAAATTTGACCCTTTAAAACATATCTTTATTAAAATAGATTTGTCAAGACTCTTAGATAAGTGGGTGATGTTATTAAATAAGTTTAACCTTAAGTTTTTTCTTCAAAAAGTGATCAAGGGTCAAGAATTGACTGAGTATTTAGCCAAAGCTCCCTCACCTTTAGCATTACCAAATGATGATTCATTTCTTGATGAAATGCACATTGAAAATTGATGATAATAAACATGGGAATTGTATTTTGATGGATCTAAGTTTCGAACTAGTTTTAGAGTAGGTGTTATATTATTATTGCCTTTATGAAAAAAAATCCCTTATCCTATCATTTAATTTTCCTATTTACAAAAAACACCATGGAGTATGAGGCCCTTATTGCTAGGATACGGGGGCCTTGTCTTTAGATTTTCAACACATTTGTATATTTTGTGATTCTCAATTGATCATTAAACAAATCAATGGGTCTTATCAAGTAAAACATGATAGGTTATCACAATATAAAGATCTTATGATGACATTACTAGAGAGTTTTAAATCATACACTTTTTGCAATGTTCCATGAAAGGATAATAGGCATGCAGATGCAATAAAAAGCACAACTTCCCTTATTTCTCTTGAAGATTCTTCCTATGGACTTCACATTCATTGTTGACACCCTCACAAAACCATCTATAGATGAAAAGATGAAAGAAGTCTTAGTTACCAATTTATTGAAGCTTTTAGTGAATGGTATACATTGATATTCAATTATCTAAAAGAAGGTATCTTTCTTGAACTAGCTATCAAGAACACTAGAGATCGTATCTAGAAACTTGCAGCTCGATACATAATTCTAGCAAATGTGTTATAGAGGCATTCATTTGATGGTCTTCTTCTTAGATTCCTTAAAAAAATTGAAATCCCTATAACCCTTGAGGAAGCTCATGTGGGTGCTTGTGAGGGGCATTTTTAAGGGTGATGGTTGGTTCAAAAGTTAATTCACATAGGATATTATTGGAAAAACATGGAACAAGATTATTTTGATCATGTTCAAAAATTGCATAAATGTAAAGAGCATAACAACTTGATTCATGCTCCTGCTTCCAAACTTCGTGCCAAAATTACTATTTGGCCATTTTTGATATGGGGTTTGGATCTTATTGGAAATATTTCTCCTTCTTCTTTAGGACATACATTTATAATACCTACTAAATATTATTTCACGGAGTGGGTAGAGGCAATTCCTCTTCATTCCACAACTATTTAAGTAATTTTTCATTTTATTTGGAAAATATTATCACTTGATTTGGTATTCCTTCAAGCTTAATGTGGATTAAATAATCCACGAAGCTCCCTTCGAGCTAATTTATATTCGGATTTGCAAAAGCCTTGGCCACACATGTTGTATGTCTTAAAACATCTCGAGCTCCTTTTTGGTTGCACTTTCATCTGCTTCGCCACATGTCAACCGCATGGGATTTTGAAATGCTTCTCCACATTGTTTTTTCTTCAAGACCCTCACCTTTTCCACATTGCATAAACCTTCAAATGCTTTTTGGTGGGCCCCACTGATGGAAGCTCAGGCCAACATCGTGCCACATGTCATCCTCACGGAGATTGCATCCCAAGAAAGCGAAGGATGGATATAAAACCTCATCGCTTCTCCACATGTCACCTCGGAATTTTTTTTGATCGCAAGAGAGCGAGGATTGAAGAGGAATCTTCATCACTGTGACACATTTCTAGCCAACTCTTCAAGCAGTTTGGCACATGTATTTCTAAGATTGTTGTTGCCTCACTGTTGGGACCACATTCATCATTGTTGCAAATGTGCTCTTTCCAAGAAAACTGAATATCTTTCTATTATGATTTGTCATTGATTCATCCAATGGGAGGATGATGCATTCTTGAGGAATCTTTCAGGCGGTGGCTTCGAGGCGATGGGAAAAGTCTATATATACTACTGCAGTGCTCTATGAAAAGGTTAAAAAATTATACAAATAAAAGATGTAGAAGCTCTAGGCCTCTATATTGTTTTTGTTTATTATGTTAAGAGTCATAGACTGTGGCAATGGTTTAGACTCTTTGTTTCTTAGATAATACATGACATTATACAATGCTATTTTTTTGTACTAAGTAGTTTGCCTGCAACTTTTATAATTTCAATAGAAATGTTTTGTTTGGGATCATGTCTTGGGCTCTTCTTATTCAGTAAATGTGTATGGAAATTATACTATGTTATTTGGTTAAATTTCTTACATTTCCATCTCTATTTCTGTTATTCTCAAGCATAGCAGATTACTGAACGGGCCCTCAAACCTCAACTGAAAGGAAGGTTTCCCGTGACTAAAACACTAAATCATGGTGCATCACCTTAGATTAGTTTCATTTTTATATGTACTTCCTTTTCCCTTTCCAAACCCCCAATTATAGGAAGAGACGACTTCTTTAAAAATCTCAGAGGTTACTCAATTTAGCACAATTGGTCCCCATTAACTAAGTTTCCCATAAGGTTTTTTTCCTAGCAATTTTAGGAATCAATAGTTTCTTTTTCTCGCACGCCTGGTGGGATTGTATTGAATGTATCCAAATCTTAAGTGGGTGTATGAGCCATAGATCTGTTACTAGATCTCAAAATTTGAATAACCTTGGCTTATTAATGCCACCACTAGTAACAGTATGAACAAGAACCCGACTAATAAATGTTTCGACCCCTCCACTAGCCATGTTGCCGATAGCTAAAAAAAATTATATGGTATGGGATGTCGAAAGCCCTCTCATAGCACTAGTAGCACCAACTATTTGGGCTAATATCTCAACCTTTGCTTTGAAATTTGCACCAAAATTCATTGGGGAAGGCTCGAAGACACCATCCGAGCATCTGCAAGATGTGGCGGATGTATTTATGGTGCATGGTGTAATTGATCAAAACGTAGCATTGACGCTACTTGCAACATCTTTCAAAGGAAAAGCCCTTGACTGGTACTACACTCTGGGAGCCAATACCATCGATACTTAGGACTAGCTCGGGGATCCTTTCTATGAGCGGTTTTAAAATAATGGAGATCGGTCCTCGCTATTCCAGCAATTGGTAACTATCAAGTAGGCCCCTCAAGAGGCCATGGTTAACTTAAATGCCAAGTTCCACACAAACTGGCAGAGAATCCAGATAGTGATCCGCCCGCCTCCTGATTTGGCATTCATGTTTTACATGAAATCTATCAAGACCGACATCTCGATGATGATTTAGTCTCTAGGTGGGAACACCTTTCCGGACACATATATCATAGTTGTTACAATAGAGAATAATCTGATTTATGCCAAAAAGCTACCACCTCAGCCTGTGATGCCTATATTTGTACAATTGTCAGCCCCCGCCCCAGAGAGAGCTTCAACCAGTGCGCCCACTCCTCCTTAATCTATGTATGCATATCTGAGCACACAGTAGAATGTATCTTCTACATCTAATTCTTCAAGGGATGAGATGAGCAATGTCAAAAGTTATTGTGAAGTATCTCAAATGAAATAACTACCATCAAGTGCAATCGGTCCATGCCCTAGAAGCTAGCTTACCAAAATTACAAAGGAGGAAGACCTTCCTACCAGTAGAACCAGTACCAAGGAGGCTCACGCATGAGTTTACAAGCTCAAGTGAGTAATTAGATGGTTATTCTACCTACTCCACTACCTAATGTTTCACCAATTTCAAATAAGGAATTGGTAGTGGTGAAAAATAATCTTGTGGATGATATCAACCCCTGGTGCTTCCCCTACAATGAAGCACATATGCCCCAGAATTTTCCGTGTGGCAATTTATAGATAAAGGTGGCAAAATAGCATAGCCAAGGCGTCATGTCAAATCCTAGAGGTTATGCATATACCTCTCCACAAATGGAAAATGTTGTAATTACCACTCAAATGCAAGGGATGTCCTTGGATCAAGAAACTGACATAGCTCCTGATCACATGCTCTTCTCATGGATGGAAGGAGAAGAGGTGGTATTTGCAAATGAGGTGTCCAAATCAGAGGCCCCACAAGTGCAATTTGACTATAACACTCAGTCAAAGAGGAGATTCATGGGTGAACCGGTCACTCCACAACCCAAAAGCATCCTCGACCAAGCTCCTAGTTCTTCCATAGTTGTTCTAAAACTGCAACCATGGAAAGAGATTATTATAACAAGGCCAAAAGAGAAGAAGTCTTTGACTCTACCACCATTCAATGTGGTGGAATAGTTGAAGAAATTCTCTGCTAGAATTTATCCCTTTGGGATATCTTAGCTATTCTAGAGTAGAAGTCAATCTTGCATAAAGCTCTACGAGAGGGTACAAGCATAAGACTAGTAGAACAACCATCCAAGGAAAAGACCCTTGATCCATCGCCTCAAGCCAAATTCCTTACAAATAATACAAAGGATTCCTCGGAAAAAGATAAGGATAAGCCAAAACCAAAGCCCTTTTTCTTAACCCTTATTGTGGGAAAAAAATTACTACATAATTCTATGATTGACTCTAGTGCTAGCACTATGGTCATGCCCAAGCAAATAGCTGAAGCCTTAGGACTCAATTTTGAACCTTTAAACAAGGGGGTTATGCAATTGGATGGAAATAAGGTTGATACTATAGGTTTCATTAAGGGCCTTCCACTAACTCTGTTTGTCTGCCCTAGCATCATGGTTAAACAAGATACTGTGATCATTGATGTCCCTCCAATGTTTGGTCTTTACTTATCCCGATAATTTACTGCCATGTTAGGTGGGTACCTTTCCTTAGATTGGACACACCTAATTTTTAGAACTAAGCATTGGTCCAAGATGAATCTATTGTCCAAATCGTTGTATTCAAAACATGTAGCAGATGAAGCAATGATAAATTTTGAGGCTACCCATTACCTCTATCACCAAAGAGGAAATGTATTGTATTGAGTTACTTGAGGATGAGAAAGTAATTGGAGACCAGACTGATGATGAAGAAGTCCTCTTGAGTAATTTTGTTGAAATTGATCCTTTTGGGAATTATCATGCAACCGGATTTGGGACTTATGTGATCTATGATGAGCATCAAGTGATTCTTAAGGTTATGAAGGATCCCCAGTGTAATCGCACCTCAGAGCTGTGGACGTTGCACTTTGATGGAGCAATGTGTAAAGTTGGTGTAGGTGTCGGGATATGTTTGATGTCTTCATCCAATGAAGAGACTCTCAGGTATTTTTTATTTTAATTCACCTATTCAAACAATGAAGCTGAATATGAAGGCCTTGTGCAAGGTTTAAGCCTTGTGGAGCGAATGGGCGTAAAACAAATAATGGTGTTTGGAGATTCTGAGCTAATAGTAAATCAGGTCTGAGGTATCTTTGCAGTAAATAATTTTTGCATGTGGTTTTATAGACATAGGTTCTGGGACCTGATTGAAGGTTTTGAAGCTTTCAATATTCAAGCGGTGCCTAGAGAGCAGAACACGGCTCTAGATTTCATGGTGATAATAGGATCCCAATTTGACCTTGCTTCTAAGTTGATTGAGAATACACACTCTATACGAGTGATTTTCTAACCCTCAATACCCAAAATTGACCTAAGTTGGCAAGTGTTTGAATTCAATGCTCACATCGCCAAATTCATCTAGCATTCGGGAGAGTTTGCTGATCAGCTCCAACCAAAAATTGAAGAAGCGTTTGAAGGGAAAATTATTCAACTAAGCTCCAACAAGCTTCCAAAAGGCCTAGTCACTCTCAAAAGCCTATTCGAATATGATGATGCAAGAAATGACAAGAGGAAGTTTGTAGCAGACAAAAGCGATTATGTCGATCTTCAGGTCAGAGATGAAAGAAAACTAAAGGTCGAGAAGGAAGTTTCGCAACATGACAAGGATAGGCTTACACATTTTTGTGAAAAAGTATAAAGGAGTAGTGGGTTGGTCATATGAAGACCTCAAAGGCTATAATCCTAGAATCATTTAGTATATTATAGATCTGACAAAAGGCGCAAATCCTATCCGCCAGAAGCAAAGGCCAGTGAACCCAGAGATTGAGTCACTTATGACACAAGAACTGAGGAAGTTGATCCAAGCTCAAATTATTTTTTTGATCAAGCACAACACATGGGTGTCTATCCTGGTTCTAGTCCAAAATAAGAATGAAGACATCTGACTCTTTGTCGAATTTTGAGACCTGAATAAGGCGTCACTAAAAGACCACTACCATTGCCTTCCATGGAGTATATCTTACAAATAGTGGTTGGGTCAGAGATGTTTTCGCTACTAGATGGTTTCTCCAGTTACAATCAATTTTGAGTCAAAGAGGAGGACCAACACAAAATGACATTCACTACCAAATGGGGAATGTTCGCTTATTCAAATTTCTTTTCGGCCTCTCAAATGTAGGAGCTACCTTCAAGTGAGTAATGGACATTTCCTTTAGAGAACTGATAAATAAAATCATCTTGATCTATTTAGATGATCTTATAGTATTCTCTAAATCAAAAGATGACCATTTTGATCATCTTGAAATGGTTTTTCAGAAATGCCAAGAGTTCAGGGTATCCTTGAACCCAAAAAAATGTATCTTCGGAGTGCCTCAAGGAATTTTTTTGGGACATGGAGTTTCCAAAGATGGTGTTGCTATTGATCGGGTGAAGGAAATCAGGGAGTTGTCCCTTCCAATGAACCAAAAGGTAGTTCAGTCCTTCCTGGGAAAGGTAAATTTTGTTTAAGGAAATTCATTTCGGATTTTGCGAGATTAATTAAGCTAATCACCCTGATGCTCAAGAAGGATCAGTTATTCAAATGGACAAAAGAAGCTAGAGAATTCTTTGAGAAAGTCAAAGAGGCTATTGTTTCAGCCCCTATGTTGGTAACCCAGGACTTATCAAAGGATTTCATAATGGATGTGTTCAGTAGTCAATCTAGCATCGCTATTGTTCTAACTCAAAAGGATGATAAGGGAAAAGTGGAACACCCAATAGCTTTTCATTCCCAGACCTTAAAGGATTCTGAGACGAAATACAATTTCATCAAGAGACAGGTGTTTTCCATCATCAAAGGCCTTAAAAAAATTTGACACCTTATATCTTGTAGTAAGGTGGTCGTATGTGTAGCGCATTCCAGTGTGCGTGAGTACATAATGGAAGGAGAAATCACAAAAAAAAGGGCCAAATGGATAACAAAGATTTTGGAATATGACATCGACGTCAGGCCCACAAAAACCATGTGAGGAAGAGGGTTGTGCGAATATTTGGCACAAGACAGTGAATTACCAATGGAATAACAACAACCCAAACTAATTTTTCTAAATGAACCTGAGTTTGAAGGCTGTTGGGTAGCTGACAGAATGAGATTCATATAGACTAGGAAATATCCGGTGAACCTCCCCTCTCAGAAGAGGAGATTTTATAGGTTACAAAATATGGTTATGTGTTGATTCAAGGAGTTCTCTTCAAAAGGAACTTCAATGGTATTCTTCTATAGTGTGTAAACCGAGAACAATCGCAAAAAATTCTAAGTCAATTCCATAGCAATCCAGTAGGTGGACATTTCTCTGCAAAAATCACTGCCATTAAAATCATGTGCGTAGGATATTTTTGGTCCAAACTATTCAATGACTCATATGCCTTGGTCAAATCCTACAAATAATGCCAATTCTTCGTTGGAAGAAGGAAAAATTCAGCCATTCCATTAAACCCGATAGTGGTTGAAGAGCCCTTTGTGCAATAGGGGCTAGATTTTATCAGAATGATAAATGCCACTTCCAATGCTAGACATAAATGAATTCTCATGGCCACAAATTATTTTACCAGGTGGACTGAGGTCATGCCTTAGAAGAATTCAACTCAAGCAAAAATTGTAAATTTCCTAGAAGATTTAGTAACAAGGTTCAGCCCGCCCAAGACCATCATCTCCGACAATGAAAAGGCCTTCCTGGGTTTGAAGGTATGCCAATTTTCACTCAATCATGGAATATTCTTAAAAACCTCTTCAAGTTATTACCCATAGGGGAATGTCCTAGCTGAATCGACTAATAAAAATTTAGTCTAACTCATCAAAAGGATTGGGTCTAAGTATTAGAGAGAATGTCATTTGAATCTCAAAGCAGGGCTATGGGCAGACTGCAAAACCCCAAAGCAAGTCTTAAATAATTTTCCATATGAGCTAGTAAATGGAAAGGAAACACTCCTACCTTTCTCTATGGACATTCCTATGCTATAGTTGCTAAAGTCTCTAGAGGTAGAAAAAAATGGAGCTATGGAAGTTCGGTTAGCTGAACTATTAGAAGTCTAAGAGAAAAGAGGAAAATCCCTAATGGCCATGTGCAACAGTCAAAATGTGGTTAAGAAATGGTTCAACAAAAGTCCCTTGACCAGGGTCTTAAGCGCAGAGATTTGGTACTCAAATTCAATGAGAGAGCCACAAAACCTAGCCAACATGGTAAGTTTGATAGTCTATTGGAGGGACCCTTCCGCATTATCGAATGTAAGAAATACAATGCATTTGAATTAGAAAATATGGAAAAGGAAGCATTGGGAATTCCCGTCAATAAAATTCACTTGAAATTATTCAATTAGCTTTATTAACCCTTTAACATGTGTAAATATGTGAATATGTATATTTTCCATTTTGTGTCTTGTTTGGCCAAGATTTAAGTGGAACCTATGAAACAACAAATGGGAAAGAGAAAACAATGGAGACAAAAGCTTAACAAAAGTTATATATTCATTATTTATGGTATTATGTACTCCAAAATTTACAATCCAAAATGGCTTTTGAGCTAGAATTTTTGAGTATATTTATATAAAAAATAGAGAAAGAAGAGTTTAATTCATCAAGAAGAACTTCATCATCAATAACATCAATAGGAGCAACATCAATAGGAGCATTGACAACAATGGTAAGAGGTGGTGGGTACACCAGGTTTCTGAAGTTCGTATACCACCCCACGTCGTAGAAGAGCTCTACGTTGTAGCACCTCATCAGGAAGTGGCTTGCATGAGACACCCTCTGGTGGTGTTTATCAATACTCATCTTGCGGAATCCACTTAGGAATGGTACCCATGGAACCACTGCATCCTCCTCAACATGTCGATGAACGTCACTAGGTGTTGGAAGCCCAAGACCATACACGATGTTTTTCACAACATCAACAAGCCCATTGAGATAGCGTTTGGGAAAAACCGCCTTGGTAAGCTATAGTATCATCTCCTTTGGCACCTAAATATCAAGGAAGGAGGCAAAAAAATGAGAGAAGACATCAGTGTTAACTCTGTACTTATCTTCATATTCAATGCAATCCCTACCCAACCCCCATTTTATTGCAATAATGGCTAGAGAATGTTTGTTACTTGTCACTTGCTTTAAATGCCTACTAGAAATCTCTCCTAGAAAAGCTACCTAAGAGTTATTGCTAGTGAGCCTAATGCGATTATCCATTTCTATTATAAAAAATTCAAACTACCAAGTATGAAGTCTACGATTATCACTAGGTCTATTTATAGAGGTAGCTGGGGTAGAATGCATGTGATAAGCATAATGATTGATCGAGTTGTAAAATAGAAAAACCCACCAAAGTTGTAAGCTCGGTGTTCTCTCTAGGTTGTATTTGTTGTGTACGATAAGCATGAGGTTGATTGAGGTCACTCCAAATTCCCATCCAAAGGATTGCTACGTGTGAATTAAAGTGAGATAATTAATCGATTAAAACTTGCAGCAAGTGCAAGTGGTAATCCACACAACCAAGAACTAGGTGTATGGCTATACACATTCCTCAACTTCCAAAGATCATTTCAAATATCTTTGTGTAATTATTACACCTTTTAGCCAAATCATTTCGCTAAGGTTATTAACTGCAAAAGCATGCGAGAAATTTCATGTCTCTTTTTTTTCCCGGCTCAATTTCCCAGGAGATGGTGGCATAGGACATAGTGGCTAAATTTTCATTATGAATTTTTCTTTTCCAGAGATAGGAGTTCATTTCGTATGAATGGATGGGTTGGAAATTGCATGCCGAATTTATTGCTAAAGGAAATCGTTGTTTCTAACATTGGTTTTAGAAAAAGAAGTGTGCATACGAAGGAAACAAACTGAGAGTAAAAATAAATACATAGATTGCTGAGAAAAAACCCAAGGGTGATGCGAGAAGAATCAAAGAAGACAGGTTTAGAGAAATAATTGATAAGGATGCACTGTTCTTGAATGAGTCAAACCCAAAAAAAGAGCAAGAATCCATCTAAATTTGTGTTTAGTACAAGCCTTGTATTGTTATTTTTTGTTTGGGTCCCATTCATCCAAAACTGGTGTGTTTCAAAGAAGGTTAATTTTGCAAAGTAGAAAGGGTGATGTTGGGTTGAGAGAAATAAAGCATTCAGAAAGGATGGCACAAAATCCTGGAACAACAACGCAGGAAGTTCTGGTCATAAGCTTGCCTGACGCCATGAAGACAACGCCATGGGAAAATGTTTTCAACGATGTATCTTACACCACACTAGGGATGTTGGAAAGTCTGAGACAACCCCATACATGGACCATAGAGAAGAAAAATCACATAAAAAAATCCAAATAGTAGAGTGGGATAATATTTATGAACTTGACCTCAAAATAAACCCTAAGAATCTTAAGGAAGCAGTCTATGAAAGAATGAAAAAGGCCAAAGAGGACAAGAATGGGGATTCTCTGGCATATAGGCTATGGTTCTATGGTATCCCACAACATATGGTCCCTTTGGTGCACCATTACCTAGAGTTGATTCATCAGTGCACGCAAAATTTTGACCTAGATACCAGTGTCATAGTCGGCTAGAGCTTAAGGGTAGTAATTAGTATTCCTGCTATTAGAGATATGTTGTGTATCCCTACTATGCAAGGAGTGAAGGAATATGAGAGGTTCACTATGGATTCCATGGAGAAATTTTGGTGAGTCAAGAAATAGGCCTTACATTTCTATAACACAGAGACGAAAAGGCACAAAGACGATAAACGCCTGCCATAGTTTCTGGTCGCGCTCAATGCTTTCAACCAAGACTTGTAGGATGTGTTTTCTATGGTGGATTTAATTTGTGGCATGAATAGTGCCCAAGAGGTATATGAATTTCAAATGGGTTTGGGTTTCCAGTTAAGGAAAAAAAAATCCTTATTCTGGTATGACTTCACAGAGATCATTTTTCTAGAGATGTTGGATCAATTTAGGGAATATCAAACGCAAGGTAAGTTTAATTCTCTTCTTTTATTTCTCATATGTTCTTACACCGAAACCTTGATTTATTTCAAAGACATGAATTTATCTGTCTTCGATGAAAGTGGGGCCTGTAGGCCAGTTTCTGTGTGGACCCCTCTCCTTTTTGCAACCTATGACTATTATGCATTTTTTGATTCCTTCTTATTTCCAATATTGTAAGATTTTGATGTGGATGGAGAGGTCAGGTGTTATTGTTTTTCTGCTAAGAAGGTGGGATGGATGCAAACTTTTCATCCTCCATGTGATTGGTTCCTCATTGAGGATTTTTTATTTGTTAGGTCGCATGGTTTCACTAAGGAGCCCTGCTAGTTGTCGTTTTGTGTCACAGATAGGGTGTTGGCTATTGAGGTATTTAGGTAGTTGGCACTTATTGATAAAAAAATTTGTGGAGGAAAGAATAAGAAAGGATTCTTCAAATGTCCCTTAAGCTTTAGTAGGATTATAATGGAAAGAAAGTAGACACATGGTCTATTATTAGCAAAGCTTGCTCATTTGGGGATAGTGTTAATTGAGGACAAATGGGATTACAATCCCGACGATGATTTAGTAGACATAAAGGTTAAAGTAAAACATAGCCCCCAACCCTATTGGGAGGAATGTCGGAATCCGCATTCAGATGACATGAAGGTAATTGTAGACCTAGCCTATATTCCTACTGAAGACCAGAGGATGCCATGGCATTCCTTCTATTTTCCTTTGGTCAGGGCCAATGACATATGCAAGATATCTACCACCCTTTTTAATGACTTGTCCAAGAATTACAATTGGAGTCAAGAGAAGATCACCGCCTTCTAAATCTATTGTTAGAAGACCATATGTCTCAATGCCCCGTTCCAAGAGCCCAACATGGATGAAAAAATTGATGATCTCTGGAATAGGAGTCACGATGATAGTGATGATAGTGTTGAGGAAGCGGGGGAAGAAGAAGAAACTAAGGGTGATGAAGTTGGGGAACGACAAGCTGAAGATTCCCCGAATATACAAATAACAACATTCCATGTGAAGGTCAAAGTGCCACAATTGTGGGTTGTTAAGAGATCTAGAATACCCCAGTAGCCTAAAGAGGTCATAGAATTAGACCATTCTCTACCTTAGAAGAGGCATCATATCAACATTACCCAAGGGGAGAGCTCGCAAGTTACTATTACAATGAGGCACGGGTCAAAGTCTTCGATAGCTTAGGTACAATTCTTTCCTTCCTCTCTCTCGTCTCAGTCTTTAGTCCTTCTTGTCGCATACACCCCTCCGATCACCTCAAGTGTCAGACTTTAGGTTTTTGCTTCCGCATCCGCGAGGATCTCCCACCAAACCCATTCTCTATTAGGGAACGAGTGACTTTTACTCCGTCACAAACTTTGTGACCATTTTTCCAAGCCCAATCTGCATTTTTACTGAA
Source organism: Sequoiadendron giganteum (assembly GCA_007115665.2). Lineage (NCBI taxonomy): Eukaryota > Viridiplantae > Streptophyta > Pinopsida > Cupressales > Cupressaceae > Sequoiadendron > Sequoiadendron giganteum. Next base: position 13,998,203 of record CM021109.1, read on the forward strand.
AATCCTTTTGTTTCTGGCATGTCATCCCCTACTCAACCTGCTCAATATTTGCAACAAATGGTAGCTTCTGAGTTCTCGATACCTTCATTATCTCCTATGAGCCCTTCCACCACTCCCAAGACTGGAACTTGGTATAACTTTCCCCCTTTCTCCCCATTAACGGTGACTCTGCCAAAGAAAGCCTCATCTGAGGCTTCAATTGTCTCATTCTCTTTTTATCTTCCTCCCAGTGCACCCTTTTTTGGTGGACATATTAGATCACCAATAGAATTTTTTGCAAAAAATACCATGACTAAGACAACATGGGCCCTAAGAATTCAGAAAAGGAAAGAAAAGGATGTTGCAAATCCTATCGAGCCATGTGTGCATACACTTTACAATGAGCACTAGGGATTAATAACGTTCACAACCATGACACTCAATTTCATCAGAGCTCAAGGGGAGATACAAGATAAAGACTATATGATACATGCTATAGGGCTCGATCTGAAAGCAACCCGACCATAGGATAAAGTTGAGCTGACGGAGGAGACCCAGAGAATTATGATGATCAACTTTTTGAAGCATAATCGATAGCTCAAGAAAAGATAGGAGGAGCTCCAAAATGTCATGGAATGAGTGGATATCCTTCAGAAGAAGGAAATGAGCAGAGAAGTTGAGTTATCATGACTATCTCAACAAGCGTAGACACTCCAAGAGGAACTTGCAAAATTCCAATCCCGAGATCCCAGCCTAGTTTCCAATTTATAATAGAAGAACCAAGAGCTTCAAGATCGATATTCTCAGATGGAGAGGGAAGCACGAGAAAATAATCAAGAATTTACGAGCCAACGAGGTCAATTTGAAAAAGAGATTGAAATGTTGAAGGTGTTGCTAGCAATGGAATCAGGTTCCTAAGGTCAAACGAAGGAGCTGCTGAGGAGCAAGGCCTAGAACTAACAACTCTACAAGAATGACACAATGAATTGGACAAGAGGATTGATGAACTGATGGAGGAAATCAGGTCAAAAGAGGTTGAGCTAAGTCTTTCAAAAATTCCCTTGCAGCCCCCTATTTTTCAATCCAATTCTCTTTTGGTGGCTCAATAGCTATACATCTCCTATTGGGATAAGGTCAAGTCCTCCTATTTGTCCCTACAAATAGTGCTCCAATTCATGGTGGATGCAACAAGTCTAAGTAGGGAAGTGTGCGGGACAATCGAGCAAATTCCTCGGTCCATTGCTGAGAGGGTTGTCGAGGTCGAGCAATTGCTAGGAGAATTATATAAGATGATTGATGAAAATTTGACGAGAGTGGGGATTGAGGATCGAAGGTCAACTGCCAAGAAGGAAAAATAATTCATCTATTACAATGCAATGATTCTCCAGGCCATGAGTTTTTTGGCATCCTTGAGTCTCATGATGAATAATCTGTAAGTACAATTTTCACATTTGACTCACCATGGTAGAGCATATCACATTAAGAATCAAAGACAAGTAGTAGGATCTATTTTCTTTCCAATCATTTAGCCAGCCTCCCATGACAACATATATTGAAGGTATTATTCATCCAATTGCGTGGCTTCTTTTCTAGCTCGAGTCTAGGACCGGGACTTCCATGGAGCTACCTTTCAAAGAGATCATTGATCTGCATGAGGCACATGAGACTCTGAACACCTTATCTACACCATTCGATGCTGGTTGGCTGCCTTTTCAGATCACCCTTTCTAAGCTCTAAATGTTTGCTCAATAGATAAGGCTCTAGTTTGTGAACCAGGATTTTGGGTCCTCATTCCGCAGGTGTAATGCCCCTAATAGTCACCAAAAGTTGTGGATTAAATAATCCATGAATCTCCCTTTGAGCTAATTTGTATTCGACTTTGTAAAATCCTTAGCCATGCATGCTCTATGTATTAAAACATATTGAGCTCCTTTTTGGCTGCACTTTCATTCGCTTTGCAACATGTCAGCTACACGGGCTTTTGAAATGCTACTCCCCATTGTTTCTTCTCTGAGCCCCGATTGTGTGCCATGTTGCATAAACCTTTGAATGTTTTTTGGCAGGCCCCACTGATGGAAGCTCAAGCCGACACCGTGCCACATGACATCCTCATAGGGATTGCATCCCAAGAAAGTGAAGGATGGATATAAAACCTCTCCACTCCTCCACGTGTCACCTCGGCAAAAAATTTGATCACAAGAGAGCAAGGATTGAAGAGGAAGCTCCATCCCTGCGACATGTGTTCTATCCAACTCTTCAAGCAGTTTGACACATATCTTTCTGAGATTTTTGTTGTCTCACTGTCAGGACCACATTCATCATTGCTATGAATGTGCTCTTTTCGAGAAAATTGAATATCTTTCTGTTGTGATTTTTCTTTGATTCATCCAATGGGAGGACAATGTGTATCTGAGGAATCTTTCAAGCGGTGGCTTTAAGGCTATGGGAAAAGTGTATATATACTGCTACAGTGCTCTATGAAAGGGTTAAAAAATTACAGAAAGAAAAGATGAAAAAGCTCCAAACCTGTAAAAAAAAATTGTTTATTATGTTAAGACTCACAGATTGTGCCAATTTTTTGGCCTCTCTATTTCTTAGATAATACAAGATATTATATTGTGCTATTTTATTGTACTAAGTATTTTATCTATAACTTTTATAATTTCAATAGAAATTTACTATTTGGGATCATGTCTTGGACTCTTCTTGTTTAGTAAATGTGTACGGAAATTATACTATGTTATTTGGTTAAATTGCTTAGAATTTTCATCTCTATTTCTAATATTCTCAGGCATAGTAGATTGTTGAATGAGCCCTCAAACCTCATTCGAAAGGAAGGTTTCTTGTGCCTAAAACACTAAATCTTGGTGCATCGCCTTAGATTAGTTTCATTTTTTATATTTTCTTCCTTTTCCCTTTCCAAACCCCCAATTACAAGAAGAGCCAACTTCTTTGAAAATCCCAGAGGCTACTCAGTTTAGCGCAATTGGTCCCCTATTAACTAAGTTCCCCATAATGTTGTTTTCCTAGCAATTTTAGGCATCAACACTTAATAATGGATAATTGGACACCATTTAAGAACAAGGAAGTGAAGAAATTTTAGGAAATATTTCACATTCAACTTCTCTTTTCTACACCTTATTACCCACAATCTAATGGTCAAGAGGAAGCGATAAACAAAACACTTGAATATATCTTGTGTAAAATGGTGAGTAAACATAACAAGGATTGGAACACTCAACGTACATATGCATTGTGGGCTTATCAAATAATTATTCAAACATCTATAGGACACACACCATATAATTTGGTTTACAATGTTGATGCAATAATACCCTTAGAGTTAGAAAATCATTCTTTGCAAATCTCTCTTAAAGGTCTTATTGATGATAACACATAAAGAAAAACAATTACAATAGCTTGAGATGCTTGATGAAAAATGCCTAAATTCTCTTGAACATCTCCGACCTTATTAAAAAAGACACAATGAAATTATAATGATTATTTCATTCCTCATTCTTTTAACAAAGTGGATTTAGTGATGTATAATAATTAGTGCAATGTTAACATTGGTCTATATGAGAAAGGAAAGTTTAGCCCAAATTGGTTAGGACCTTATATCATTAATGAAAATTATGGGTCTGGAACATATAAAATTAAAGCAATGGATGTAAAACTTCTCAAATAACATATAGATGTTGTACATTTACACGGGTATTACACCTAACAATATTTTGAATAGTATGGTGTTAGATTAAGTAGATGATTTTCTATTTTATCTCACATTGATTCATTCTTGGCAAAAAAATTGTGTCTTCAATTATTATGAGTAATTTTTCATTTTCTTGAATTATTACTTTATGTTGCATACTATTCAATCATGTGTGTGTTATGTTGAATTAGATCATTACATGCATTTAAGTTTTATTAGATCATAGGAAGTATCTATTTTAACATAATTACACTTAGTCAAGAAAATGTAGCATCTAAGTAGACATAAGAATTTAATTAGATCATATTAATCAAAAATTAGATCATGGAGATTTATTCAATAATATTACTGAGATTGTTTAATAGATCAAATTGACATCTAATTCAAATAAGATACAAAAATGCATAACTCATAAAAATAGAAATAGGATCATATATAAAGATCATAAAGTTTATGTACATAGTCACCATGGTAGAAAAATGTGGTGTATCATAGTATAATGCATCTAAGGAGGCCTATGTGTACCAAACTCCTCGGGGCTTTGTGGTAGCTCTCGTCAAGAGACAGTGGTTTGGGAGTGGCTCATAGAGCTCATTTGCTCTTGTAGGCCTCATTCTTGGCCTATGGCCATGCCCTCGCATACGAGAGTTGTGGCACACTCTTGATCTATCTGATCCCTATACACCTACACATGGCTAAGCTCTAGCTGTACCCTACTATGTTTTGACCACAAGAAATCCTACATCTCACTCTTGGAAGGAACCCAGGTGGCTTGAAGCTCCTCATGTGTATCTCTCGACTGCTCCTCCCTAGCTCATACCTCCTCAAGATCAAGTCTAACCATATCAATAGTCCTCATAGCATCATCATAATGCATCCTCCACCTCAATATGGGCTCAAACAAGTCATCATGACACCTTATGGTAGGTGGCAGCCTATGCTCAACTCAAGTTGCTTGGTGTGGAGGCATTGATGGAATAATGTTTGTGATCTCGACTGAAAAAGTTAAGCCAATCCCGCATGCCAACTCTAATAGAGAAAACATGACATAAATCAAAATAAGATAAAATCAATAAACATATTAAACTTAATCATACATGGAAAATAAATAACATCACCTAGATCACCAACCTACCAATTGGGATCTCAATAAGACACTATAGGTGTCATGTTGGGAATCCGAGCTGATGGGTAGAAAGTTTGGTGGGAGTTGCATGGATTCCCTCTCCATTCTCATGGGACTAGATCTTGATTGTGGTCGATGGTTGCACTTAGGAGATGCGAGGATGAGATGTAGGTCTCTCCTTGGGGTCATCCGTAGCCTCTACTTATTCCTCATACTCCTCTCTCACTAGTTGCTAATCCTCATCCAATTCGTCCTCTATATCCTCTGCTATATCCTCCTCATCAGTCATATCTCCATCCACTCCTCTTTCCTCTCTCACATCCTCTTGGAATGGCAAGGTTCTAGGGTTCCCTACAGGATGATCATCAAGGAAAATATGCTATTGTCATGTTTTCATCCACCACCTATCATAAGAAATTAAAGTGCCTACATCATCCAAGTCAGATGTTGGGAGTGCATCTCGCTCCTCATCCTCTGAGTCACTATGAGTGATGTCCATGAGTGTGGGATGACAAGTGTCTCCTATTCTAGCACTACTATGTGTAGATCTCAGGAATGTAGGTTGTGGGCTAGGTGCTATTTATATCTCACCAAACTAATGTATCACATGATCATAATATAATGATATAATCATGTTTTCAAACTAGTATCTTATCCCTCAGGATCTTGGCTAACTATTGTGTAAGACTTGGCCATTTTTGTAGATTCTAGTACAGTCTCCATACTATATCATCCTCCTCTAAGTGATTGAATATGACTCTCCATTGCAAAACATCTCCGCACTACCGAGAACATCTAAGTATATAACAAAAGGCTCGTGGATAACCAAATGTTGTGTTGTAAGATTTTCTAAATAGAATACCCAAGATATAAATGACTAAAGAAAGACAAATACAAAAATAAGAGATTAGAAAGAATAAATTGTATTCCTCTCAAGAGAATGCAAAGCTTCTATGAGCTTGAGAATCAAAATGAATGGTGTGTGGTTAAAAAGGGAAACCATTGGTTATATAGGCCAAGGTGAGGGATAAGGTATCATAAGATTATGAAAAGTGTCTTAATATTATGATATGAGACATAAAGTGGATAAGTATCATAAGATTGTGACAAGTGTCTTAATCTTATGATATAAGACACAAAGTGATAAATATCCCATGTGGACCCTAATTAAACTTAAGTAGTAAGGTGTGAAAAGAACCTAAGTGGATAACTAGATAAGAAATGAACTAGCTAGATAAAGTACCCCTTTCACACCAACACCCCCCCTTAAGTGAAACTTAGGGAGAATTATACAATGCATAGATGTAAACACATAGAGAAAAGGAGAAAACCCAGTGGGATAAAACTCCTTTCCAAAAGAGAAAAAATAGTGAGAATGCTCTCAATAGAATGTGACAGAAAAAACCCCATGTGAGGAAAAATTCCCCCCCATAAGAGAGAATGGACAAAGAAGGTCAAGTGAACCCCCCTTGAATATACAATATCCTGCATTGGTGGTGAATAAAACTCTGAAGATGGTCCAAGATTATTGAATAATATTCCTCTCCTTTAATTGATACATGCAATATATATTCCCAGTCTTGAAAGGAATAATTCTTTGGAATTGACTCAAATGTCTCAATGTCAGGATTCCCAATCTTAACTGAAGAAGGGGATGATGTAGAACAATGTGAAGGTTGATGTAGAACAATGACCAAAGATGATGCTAAGTCCTCCAAATGCTACTCCAGAAGATGCTAAATAATGACAAGCACTGATATAAGGAATCAGGTACCACTACAGAAGATGTCAACATGAATGGAGACTGAGTTGAAACTGTCAACTCATGAGTATCTAAAACATTTGTCACTATGAAAGCATATAAATGTGAAGATGGAGAAAGAGGATCTAAATGTACCCATTTACAAAAATATGAAAGGAGAAATCCCATTGGGAACAAAACTCCTAACCACAGATGTCCAAACTCCAAAAAATAGATGAAGAATTTGTAGTTGTCGATGAAGAACTCCTGATGAATCCCACACTGCAACAAGAATAAGATTAGAATTAAAGAGACTACTGTACGAGTATCAACTGGATACTCTTGAATGCTTGAAATTATAGATTTGATATATAGTATGTATGAGTATCCCTGATTTTGGACACTACTCAACTAGATATTAGTTGAAAATACAAGTACCAAGTCTCTAGATGTAGAACCTAACACTCTAAATATAGGAACATTAATTTCATAACAAAATTATCTATATAATATCTAGTCCATCACACTGAAATGCATGGGTAACCAACCGTTGCATTCACTATGTATATAGGAACTAACACTTGATACATAGATCAATCTTAAGAAGCTTGCAATATAAAAGATTTGGTAGATTACACTGAAGTGACAAGATTTTGGCATTTTATTTTAGTGCATTTACAACATCTTTTACATATAGGAGTTATTTTGGACAACATCAATAATGCAAATCTGGAACTCTCATGAAGAAGCCAAGTAGTAATCAACTCTAAATTTGACAATCAAATGTGAGTGTTAAATATGCCCTCCAATTGGGATGTCACTATAAATTCAGGAACAACTAGCCCCTATTGACTACCAGATGAAAGAACGACACAAATGATTCAATACAAAGCTCGACGGTCAATCAGAAAAAAAGTTTTCTAATTTTTCTTATTAATCAAAAAATTATTTTAAAAAAAATTGAATTAAAAAATATTATTGAACAAATTTATTAAAATAAAGAAAATTTATTTAATTTTTTTATTAAAATTAACAAAGTTTTATTTAAAAAGAAACTTTAATAAAAAAATTACTAAATTTTTTTTAAAAAGTTTTATTTAATTAAAAAATATATTATTAATTGTTTTTAAAACTTTATAATAAAGTGGAGGATTGTAGCCTCCCCACACCCCATGTGCATTAAATATAAAGTTTTTGAAAAACTTTATTGAAGTTAAATGTGGGGCTTTAAATAAAGATGAGTTTACTTTATATTAAATGAAAAGTTTTTTTAAAAGTTTTATGGGTGATCAAATAAAGGTGTGAGGTTCCATGGGTTTGCACCTTTATGGGTTGTGGGATCTTATGTGAGTATTCACATATCTATTATTTTTTTTATTTTTTTTATTTTTTTTCTTTTACTTTTAAATAATGATTTATTTTTATTTTTATTTTAAATTGGATTAAAAAATTAAATTAAATTGTAAATTCAATTAAAATTGATAAATTAACAGTATTTTTTTGTTTTTTCGAGCCTTTTGAATGCAACGACAGGGTTGGATTTGACCCATAATGCTCTGAAATGACAATTCCTTGTTGGATTTGGAAATGAACCTTTCACTTCAAATTCCTACAGATCTGGCCTCTGGTGTTTGATTTAGACGAAATAAAAGGAAAATTTGACTTTCTCATCTACTTTGAACTCAATGGTGAGCTCAAAATTTCTCTAAGAAGCTTTAGAAAACCTTCAAATAGTAAGTCTATTTATGAACCCCCTAGAAAATGATATTTTATCCATAGTTTTTTTATTCTCTAGATCATCCAATGATGCAAGAGAAGAGCATACTTAGTGCTTCAAAACAAATTCTCTACACTCTCATATTTCCTAAAATATTGCTAACCCACAACTCATTCTTGCACTAATACCATTTAAGATTTGTTAAATAGCATACCCAAGATATAAATGACTAAAGGAAAGCAAATACATAAATAAGAGATGAAAAAGAATAAACTATATTCCTCTCAAGAGAATGAAAAACTTCTATGAGCTTGAGAATTGGAATGAATGGTGTGTGACTACAAAGGGAACCCAAATTGGTTATATAAGCCAGGGTGAGGGATAAGATATCACAATATTATGACAAGTGTCATAACCTTATGATATGAGACATAAAGTTGATAAGTATCATAAGATTGTGACAAGTGTCTTAATCTTATGATATGAGACAAAAAGTGATAAATATCCCATGTGGACCCTAAGTAAACTTAAGTAATAAGGTGTGAAAATAATCTATGTGGATAACTAGCTAAGAAATGAACTAGCTAGATAAAGTACCCCTTTCACACCAACATGTTCCCATAGGAAATATAGTCAGTTTGTTACATGTAATATGCTCAAATGACCATACATGAAGAAGTGTAAAATGAAGAATACTTTGAGAATCCTGATATACAAAGTATCCAAGATCATACTACAGATGTGCAAGAATACTCTATCCCCAAGCATTTACTATCAAGTTCTCCTCCATCTCACATATAGTGTGGACAAGGCCCCCATCAAGGTGAAGAATTTTCTCCTCTTCAATAAGCCATGTGAATTTCTCTCAAAGAAGGGAAAATAATCACCCACCTGGATAATATCATGAGCATGGTGGGATCTATAGAAATCAAAGGAAGTCATCAGTAACATGGAAAAAGGAGAAACTAAAAATTTAAAAGTAAAGTAAGGCAAAATTAGGACATAGGCACCATTTTGGGATAGGGGCACCATTCTGGGACAAGGGTTCCATTTTAGGATTGGGTCGCCCAAAGTGGACACTATTGCCTAGTTTGGACATAAATGCCAAGATTTTTGAAAAATTCTTGAAAACAGTGAAAAATAGTAAGGTAAATCATAGGGAGAAGGTACGAGAAACTCACTGTGGGTGTGATGATGCCCTCTACAACCTTCGCTTGTAGGATATATAGTCTTGAGGGCTCATACGGTTGTTGGCTTGACATATTCACTCCTCTGCATGAATACATCTCCCTAAGAATATCCAAGTAGTAAATGTTATTAAATGATGGTCAAAAATATGAATTTTCACTAGCATATAGTAAAAATATCTTAATAATTGTTACGTGTAGATGAGACCCCCTTTCCATTTAATTATCCTACTCCATTTTCCTTAGTCATTTTTACTTAAATTTATGTTCACGCGGTGTTCTTTATTTATTTTCAAACTCAGGTGGGGTTTTCCTTAGTTCTTCTAACTTATCATTTTACTACTTGCTTGGTCACAACTTTCATTGGGTGGTATTTATGACCTTATTCAAAACTATCATTCCTTGGGAGAAGGTGTGTGTGTACGGGTAACCCGTATGATGAGTTGTCATGTGTTAGAAATTAGTGACTTCTCCCACAAGTTATACATTTGGGCGACATTCTTCACATTGCTCGAAACCTAGGTGGTGTTTTAGTAGGTTGTGCGAACTACCCATTCCACTGCCCAAAAGCCTTTTAGTGGTTAATGGAATAAACAAATCTTAATTTACATAACTAGTGCATTATGTAGAAAAGAAACCATAATTTTTAGAAGCAATATAAATAGAAACAAAAAAAGTCATACATGAGAAAATACAAAGATACCAAAATGATATTTTATTTCTATGTAAGATCGTGTATACATGGTATCAAAACTACAAAATTGTTTGTTTCGATTACAAAAGGTTCATATCGATAGAAAAAGACAAAAGAGGTAGTTTCATTCAAGCACATAGGGAAAATATCAGGACTCGAAGGCTCTCGCTCACAGTTAAGAGGAATTCAACTTGGGTAGCTGACAACAGGTTCTCGTGCGACTACAGGAATTGCATGAAGAGCCTCATATCATTCCTTACAATTCTTGAGTGGAAGAGAGCAAAAAATTCCTCCAATTTTTTTTTCTAAAGAGCCAACGCTATGCAAATTGCATTAGCTATCAGTCCTTTATGAAGATAGTGGTTGAGTCCGTTGATTGCCACATTGACACAGTGATAGAATTCAAGCTTTACCAAGTGTTCCAATGCTTTTACTCCCCACTCATGATGACCAAAAGAAATGACGACTATGTATACGAAGTGGTATAGCATGGTGGTGTTGTTCACATGTGCTTTCCTTAGAAATGCTTCACCTAGAATGTTTTGAAGCACATCTTCCTCCACATCGCTCTGTACCATGAAGACCTCTTTCGGCTGATCCGATAAATGCCTGAACAATGGGCTGCATTCGATCTCTTCCAAAACAAGGAATTCATTTGAAGAATCACCATCTCTCTAGGTGCTTGCCATGTTAGATTCTTTTGAAAAATGAAGAGTGGTGACATTGGCTGAATTTATAGAAGATTGATTGGACATTGGTGATTTCTCCTTAGGAAATTTAATGAATAACAATTTAGTTCAAATAAATGGTTGATTTGAAACAATTTAAATTACATTTCCAATTGGATAGTAGACACGTGCTATCATATGGTGTCCCCTTGATGTTGCACTAATTATTTGATTATGTGAAGGGTCATTCGGTGGTCATTGGTGAGATAAAGATCAGTTTTCTTGCCTGATGCCATTTCATTTCCTAGGTTAATTATCCCAATTGAGTTTTAGCAGTTTTCAAGAAGATGAGCAGAACAAGAATACTTCCAAATTTAGTAATGGCTTTGGCGACTATTCAATGGGGTTGGTTCACTATATATGTGAGAATAAATAAGTTGATAAGGGTTCTTCGGATATACACCTAGTAGTGTTATTGAGAGGGATTTTCATTTATTTTAGCCTGTAATAGTTCATGATCTTAGTGTTATGAATTTAATGATATGTTTAGTACATTGATCTTGGTATTACACATGCATATAGTTATGTCTTCTTTGTAAGATTGGATATGGGCTATCATTTATTGTAGTGTGATCTTATTTCTTTTGATGGGATGGTCATAAGTTTCAATCTTTGTGTTGATTTTTTATGGCTATGTTTTGCACTCTCACGTTAGCTTCAGTTTTAGGAACTAGCATTGGTTACCTTTCCTGCTTTCTAGTTAAAAGCACACCAGTGTTCTTTAGTTTAGATAAACTCATTAAAAATATTGTAAGGGAGTTATACCTTGACAAAATTCAGAGAGAAGCCACAAATGCAATTGTGGTCTTTTAAGATTTGTTAGTGGATGCATACTAGTGCCAATTGGGCTGAGAGTCATTTATTTTAAGCATTTTTATCATGAGACAATTCATTCGCTAATAGATTTTTGGTGACTCCACTAGGGAAATCGAATTGAATTGATTGAAAATCTAATAATCCCTATTGCATCATGCGGCAAGATGGTACTTCCTCATAATAATGTATTTTCTGTTTTGCAGCCAAATCTAGATTGCGTGGGAGAAGAGCAAGAATACATGATTTCATAATTAAATATGCTTGTCTGGAGATATAGAAGGAACATAGCAGATTATATGCAAGTGAATCTTGCATTGGAAGGAAAGGAAGAATTGGCCCAATGCCCACTTGCACCTATAGTGGAGCATCCTCCGAGGTTGATATTCATGTACTACGATAACCCTCCTCGTCATCATGATCGTTATCCTAATCGACCGTTTCATCATCCAATGGACCCATCCCTTCCTCAACCTCAAAATCCACCTCTGGCCCATTCACTGCCCATAAATTAACTAAGAATTTTTCTTTCCCAATTTTAATCTCGTGTGAGTTGGTGACTCCCATCATCCATGGCCTTGAATATTTGGTGTATTTTAGTTGGCCCCCTTGTCTTGTCACAATACCATAGTTTGCCCCATGGTTCCTAGAAAATTTTCCTTAAATTTTTTGGTCAAAATGAATAGGACCCTGATGAGCACATCTTGGCTATGACTACAGTAAGTGGAATTTTAGGAATTCAAGAGGAGGATGTTTTCGTAAGAATTTTTATTGATAATTTTGTTTGGAAAGTGGTAGAATGGTATAGTGGACTCAAAAAAGGAAGCTTTACTAGATGGAATATCCTAAAAAATAAGGTTTCTCTAGTGATATAAAATTCCAATCAATGTTGCAGCTACCTTGTGACTGTTCTTTCAGATCATGAAGAATAAAGATGAAACAATGAGAGATTTTGTGTACCGATTTAAACGATCTCTTCAATGAATTCCTATTGTAGAAAGATCCAATTTCACATATTTATTTATGCTCTAGAACCTGACATTCAATTAATCCTCAAAAGAGATAAAGTTTAGGGGATTGAGAGAGCTCAATTAGAAGCAATTAAAATTGAGGATGATTTTATAGCCATGGGTAAGTGGAAACCGGGTGCAATGGTGAAGCCTAAAGTTGGTCAAAGAATATACTTTGAGAACCAGATTAAGATTCATGAAGAAGCAGAATTACCTCGCCCGACTGCTGAAAAAATTAATCTAACAATCTTTGATAGCATGCAACAACCCATTGAGGAAAGAGGTCAGCATAGTAGTGATCAGGTTTATAGTTTATATACCTCATTTGAGGTTTAAAGTGATCTCAACTCATTTGGTGATGATGAAGATGATGAGTTACAAAAGAAGACTCCAATTTCCTCTCTTCCCCCTTGTAAGGATAGGTCCTTCTTTTCAAAAACTAATCAGAAAGACCTATTGTCGAGTTCTCCTCCTATCCCTAAACACGAGGTTTTCTTCTCCAAAGAAATAGTGGATGAGAGTACACCTTTCCATCTGGTAGAACATAGAGAACTCACGTGCGATAATTTTTAAGGAGAAGAAAAATGGTCAATTCATCTTAACCCTCTCTTCAATTTGGATGAATTTGAAATACATGATAATCCTCTCTTTATGAATTTAATTGCTAATCAATTTATAACTGAGGATGTATTTTTCTTATCGATGGCTAGATATGATCATAATAAAGGAAAAAATGGGGAAATTGCTAATCCTATGTTGGATGGAGGTGAGACTGATGCACAATTTGAGGCTTAGAGTGAATTTCTTGTGACCTATGAGAAATCTAAAGTATCAAATATTATTCTAAATGATACACAATCAAGAGATTCTCTACTTAATCGTGAAAAATAACTACAAAGAAAGGTTAGAAATGATATTGTTCTTGAGTCTTCTCTTTGTAAATATGATTTAAAAATGGGTGTATTAAGAGTGTCCACATTAATGAGGATGGAAAGAGTGTTGTTGAAAAGTATGTTTAGCCTCATACTACTCACCTTTTAAGTGGATTTTAAAAGGGCTCGAAGATGATTTTCCACATAAGCGAAGAGTTGTTCAATCTCATTTGTAGGTTTTGGAAGTAAAATATTTGGATGGCCAATCTATAAACATAAAACTATCTCTGAGAAAACCTAAATTAGGTCAAAGAAGTGAAGGTAGAGTTATCGTCATGATTGACAAGGTTGCCTTTCTTGATGTGGGTATCTGGTCTCTTTCCGAAGGATATTTTTCAAATTAGACTTTAGTCAAAGATACTATTGAGATTCAAGGAGTTTCAAAGGAAGATACAAAAGTTCTTGATGAAAATTGGTTGTTTGGTGCACCTCTGGGTGAACTTTTTTCCCTTATAAATCTCACTTTTGCATTCATGGTCCTTCAAAAGTTGTTGAGTTCACAGGTGCTTCATGAATATGCCTCACTTTTTCACACTGCTATATACTTCTCTTATCTAGTCAATGGTTTTGCATAGGTCCATGAGGAAGATTGGGTGTGTTGCACCTAGTTCGGGTGCATGTAGGTGTCTTAGGTTACTGCTCTTTTTTGGTCTTTTGTTTGTTTTTGTTTTGGCTTGGTTTGTGCCTTCTTTTCACCCTCGACTCCATTTCCCAATGGAAAGGACTAGTCATTCATTTTGGGTTCTCCACATCCTTCATAGTCCTTGTCCCCAGTTGGATCCATTGTTACTTATACATGAGACCCCCTTTCCCTTTAATTATCCTCCTCTATTTTCCTTAGTCATTTTTACTTAAATTTATGTTTGGGCGGTTTTCTTTGTTTATTTTCAAACTCAGGAAAGGTTTTCCTTAGATCTTATAACTTCTCGTTTTGTCGCTTTCTTAGTCACAACTTTTGTTGGGTGTGTTTTATGAACTTATTTGAACTTATCATTCCTTGGGAAAAGGTGTGTGTGTACGGGTAACCCGTATGATGAGTTGTCATGTGTTAGAAATTAGTGAATTCCCCCACAAGTAATATCTTTGGGAAACATTCTTCACATTGCTTGAAACCTAGGTGGTATTTTAATAGGTTATGCGAACTACCCATTCCACTGCCCGGAAGCCTTTCAGTGCTTAATAGAATAACAAATACTTAATTTACATAACCAATGCATTATGTAGAAAAGAAACCATCATTTTCAGAATAAATATGAACAAAAATAAACAAATTCATACATGAGAAAATACAGAGATAAAAAAATGATATTTTATTTTTATATAAGATCGTGTATACATGGTATTAGCACTACAAAATTGTTTGTTTCGATTACAAAAAGTTCATATCGATAGTAAAAGACAAAAGTGACAGTTTCATTCAAGTGCACAGGGAAAATATCAGGACTCGAAGGTTCTCACTCATAGTCTGGAGGTGTTCAACTTGGGCAGGTGAAAATAGGTTCTCGTGCGACTGCAAGAACTACACAAAGAACCTCATATCATTCCTTACAATTCTTGAGCAGAAGAGAGAAACAAATTCCTACAATGTTTCATTCTGAAGAGCCGACCCTATGCAAATGGTGTCAGCTATCAGTCATTTCGAAGGATAGCAATTGAGTTTGCTGATTTCCACCTTGACACTATGATGGAATTTAGGCTTTATCAGGCGTTCTAGTGCTTTTACTCCCTAGTCATGATGACCAGAAGTCCTGATGACTATGTATATGAAGCACTCTAGCATGGTGGTGTTGTGCACATGTTCTTATCTTATAAATTCTTTTCCTAGAATGTTGCGAAGCATTTCTTCCTCCACCTTGCTCTGTATCATGAATAATGCATTCAGCTGATCTGATAAATTCCTAAACAATGGGTTGCATTGGATCTCTTCCAAAAAAAGGAAGTCATTTGCAGAATCACCATCACTCTAGGTGCTCACCATGTTAGATTCTTATGAATAATGAAGAGTGGTGACATTAGCTGAATTTATAGAAGATTGATTGGACATTGGTGCTTTCTCTCAAGGAAATTTAATGAATAATAATTTAGTTCAAATAAATGGTTGTTTTGAAAGAATTTAAATTACATTTCCAATCGGACAGTAGACACGTGCTATCGTGTGGTGTCCCCTTGATGCTACATTAATTATTTGATTATGTGAAGGGTCATTTGATGGACGTTGGTGAGATAAAGATCAATTTTCTTGCCTGATGCCATTTTATTTCCTAGGTTAATTATTCCAATTGAGTTTTAGTAGTTTTCAAGAAGATGAGTAGAACAAGAATACTTCCAAATTTAGTAATGGCTTTGACAACCATTCAATGGGGTTGGTTCACTATATATGTGAGAATAAATAATCTGATAGGGCTTCTTCGGATATACAACTGTTGGTGTTATCGAGAGGGATTTTACATTTATTTCAGATTGTAATAGTTCATGGTATTAGTGTTATGAATTTAATGATATGTTTAGTATGTTGATCTTAGTATTACGCATTCATATAGTTATGTCTTCTTTGTAAGATTGGCTATGGGTTGTCATTCATTGTAGTGTGATCTTATTTCTTCTGATGGGATGGTCATACATTTTCAATCTTTTTGTTGATTGTTTATGGCTATGTTTTGGGCTCTCACGTTAGCTTCATTTTATGAACTGCCATTGGTTACCTTTCCTTCTTTCTGGTTAAAATCATACGGTTTTCTTTAGTTTAATAAATTCATTGAAAATCTTGTAAAGGAGTTGTACCTTGACAAAATTCAGAGAGAAGCCACAAATGCAATTGTGGTCTTTTAAGAGCTGTTAGTGGATGCCTACTAGTGCCAATTGAGCTGAGAGTCATTTATTTTGAGCATATTTATCATGAGATAATTCATTTTATAACAATAGAATATCACCATAATGGGGGCTAGTGAACTCTAATTTTGATGTCATTTGTTGTGTTGGATTCGTTGTTCAATCCTCGATAATATTCAATGTTTATTGATAGATGGTCTTGTGATATCATAACCATATCATGAGTATTTCCATCAATAAACCTAGGAATTATATGTGGTTATATTTATACCTTGATTCCACCTCCATAAAGCAAGCAGAATCAAGGGGCATACATCTACCCTCGAATTTGGTTCTTCATGAAAATTGACATGATTATTTGAAAGTTTTGAATAACTAACAAATAGGCTTTTTAGGATGCGGTTCCTAATGTTGTGGTTTTATAGATGACTACACTAGGGGATTCATTCTCTCATTGAATCATAATATCCATATCAGTATCATTTTCATACAACATGATTTATTTTCAATACTTTAGCTTGCATATGTACATAGTGTCATATGGCTGCTAAAGTAGGGGCTAAATGTGGCATAGAAAATTATACTCCCTTATAGGTGATAGTATAATTTCACACTTATTTTAGAAATATTTTAGTGACCCTTGCATTTATACATTTCAATACCTCATAATAGGTCTTGATTCCCTTTATTATGTATTCCAAAGCCTATTTTTATCGTTTTCCAACAAAATTGCAAGCATTTAATAAATGCAACTAATTGTTATTTTTCCCCTAACACTCAAAGTCCTAGAAATATAGGCTAGGAACCATATGGCCATGGGCATATGGGTAACCCTTCTTAGCTAGGACCCAAATTTTGGTATGTTGTTGGCAGCTTTTTAACATTCAAAATTCAAATTTTGAATGTCGACTTTCGAGATCTAATTTTTGAGAAATTAAAGAAATGCATATAAATACCTAGTATTTTCACCATTTCAAAACTAGAATATAAGAGATAATATTCAAGAAATAAAAATTGAGCAGTATATTTTTGTCATACATATTTGAATTTACAAGCTTTCAAGAATAGTTGTAGATACGATCAAGTTGTAAGTTACATAATTGAAGGTTGATGCCAATAGAAGAACATGGCAGATTCTAGGTTTGGGAGATGCATTTGGTCATTTCCTTTAGCCTAATGACTTGTTTCACAGTTTTCTCATCTTGAAACTTCATTCCTCTTGCAGCATAAAGCATGGTATCATTTTATTTCATATTTACTTAGGGTGTTTGACTTCTCCCTAATTGGATCTTGTCATTTTTTATGTAGGATTCTCTCTCTAATACACTTGAGTAGGGTTTCTTTGAATTTAGCTCATAACAACCCTAGATGCACTTAAGGTTAGGGCTCACACATACAATATTTTATCAATTTTTTATCTATTTGTTGAAGTTTAATTACAAAAGAGGGGTTTGACTGAGGCAAATCCCCACATAGCCACCCCAAACCATTTTTTTTGTAGATTCATTGCAAGTACATATCTAAATACATAATATTTGCAAGGAAGAAAATAGAGAGAAGACAAATAGCTATAGGATCAGGGTTTGAAGTTTTGGAAGAGCTTTTAAATACCCATATGCCCTTGGGCGACTATGTCCTCTTATGCATGCTAGGTTCAACTTTTGGTGATAGGTACACATCATCTGACACTTTCTAGATCCACCTGTAATTTATAATTTTCATCTATGTATTTCAATGATAAATTTAAGAAACCACCCTCTAAAAAAGATATAAAATCCTAGTGAATCTTTCATTTTTTTAGGAAAAATATTAATTTCTAATGGCGAATATTTCTTTTTTCAAAAAAAAAAAACTAATTTGTTGCTGATTTTTTTGCATCACTAAAATTTTATAGAAAATTTTGGCAAATCTTGAAAAATAATAGGAAAAATTCATTAATTATGATGGGCAAATCATCCAACCTAAAAATAATTCTCATGGAAAAGTAGGGGTGTGAGTGAAAATTATTGATGGGTTTAAGGGGTAGACTATAATGTTTACTTTCCACCATTGTTTTAAAATATAATATATCGGACCTCATTGTATTCTACAAGGTAAAATGTGCCCATGATCTGTAATTCTCATGGGTCTCAAAAATTTCTTTTAGATAATTGATATAATGGCCCTCATTGTACTCTACAGGGTAAAATGTACCCACAATCTATAATTCTCATAAGACATAAAATTGTGGGGCCCATGAGCATTACAAATCATGGGTACATTTTACCTTGTGGAATACAACAAGGGACATTAGGTTATATTATAAATTAATGGTGGAAACTAAAGATTATAAATATAGTCCTAAAGAAACTAATAATTATGATATTTTCTTGGTGAATTGATATAGATTTCTACTATAATATATAAAATTTAGGTGAATATAATCTAATCATGTATCGAATATTATGTCAAATTTTTGAGTTAAATTTTTAATAAAATAAATTATTTGGCGATTTTATTAAAAATTTAACTCAAAAATTCATTGGTGTATTTCCTAAATGTTACATTTATCTTATTAGGTCATATTGCTCAATTAGGTTATGCATTCCAAACCATTTCCCATCCATCTTCAAGACCCTAAGAGTGTAGATCTAGGTCTAATTGTCTCACCTTGATGGTTGATAGTCAATCTATTCACCTTGTTGATCTACACTTGAATGTAACTTGGAATAGGGTCCCCTAAAGCAACCCTAGGTTTACACACTAAACCTAAGGTTCACCTTTTTCTAAATTACATAGAAATTTATCATTTTATAAAAAATTAAACAAAAAATAAATTATATTATGATTCCATATTATGCTCTCTTTTTTACACATAAAAACCTTTTTATAGTATTTATTTTGTCATTAAAAATAATAATATAGACTAAAAATAAATCTATTTTATTAAATCATTGTAAATAAAGTATTGAAAAATTCTTGCAACATACAACATGCTATATGTTTCTTGAATTTCATACTAGTTAAGTCTTTTTTATATTGAAATATTGTAAGAAAGTCTATTTGAACAACATTATCAACTGTGGAAATATATTTAATATTATAGATATGGAAATGGAAACATAAAACCCAAAAACATAAATAATAATATTGAAACAGAAGTTAGTTGCAAAGAAATACATTAAAATATTTTAAAATAGAATAATAGAACAGTAGACAAGACAGATTTATGTGGTAAAACCTTGACAATATGTCAAGGAAACATCCACGGGGAAAATTATTGGCATTCTTATTGCTTAGAGAAACTAATTACAATCTTCAAACATCTGCTGCTATTCAATTACAATTTATTACAATCATTTTTCCTTCAAGGTCACAAGATATATAATATCTTCAAGATAACAATCTTTGTCAAACTTGAAAAAACCAGCATTGTTTTACTACTTTGTTTTTATTATTTTTATTGTTTTATCTTTTTGTTTTATTTCTTTATATTTTTCAAAGATAATATTTTTCTTTATTTCTATTTTATTGTTGTCATTATACAACAATCTCCACCTTGACAAAAATTTACCTGATACTTTCCCATGCCCATTCATCACCTTTTCTACAAGCCAAGAGAAGTCAAACTCCACTTCAACTTCTCTAGATGTACATTGGTTTTGTAAAACTGTCTAGACAATTTTCTAGTGTATGAAAATTATCAAGGGCTACTCCACCTCCATAAATAACCTATCTTACAAAATGGTATTTTATTGCAATATTCTTAGTTCTACTATGATAAGCTAGATTTTTAGTCAAATGTATATCACTTTAACTATCAAAAAATACAATCACCTTGTCTTGCGGTTTTCCAAACTCATGCAAAAGACCCTTCAACCAAGTTGCCTCTTTGCAAGCATTTGAGACAACCATATACTCTACCTCAGTAGTGGATAAAGAAACTGATTCTTAAAACTTTGACATCCAAAAAATAGGTCCTCCTACAAGAGTAAAGACATAACCTAATGTAGATATATTTTTTTCCAAATCACCTACAAAATATGAATCAACATAACCACAAACTAAACCACTACAACCATAAAAGGTGATACAATTTCATCACTTATCCCTCTAAGATATCAAAGAACCCATTTCTTTGTTGCCTAATGCTCTTTACCTAGATTTTCCACATATCTACTAACAACACCAACTGCATGTGAAATATCTAGTCTTGTACATACCATCACATACATTAAACTTCCTAATACATTGGCATACGATACATTAGCCATATAATCATTTTATTCTTTATTAATAGGACATAAACTTGAAGAAATATTAAAATGATAAGCTAAAGGTATATTTACTAGTTTCACATTCATCGTACCAAACCTTATGAGGATATTTTGCACATACTTCTGTTGCGATAACAAAATATTACCATGTTCCCTATCTCTTCGTATTTCCATGGCCACAATTTGTTTTTTTCTCTTAAATATTTGATATAAAAATTCTTAGTCATCTGAGCCTTCAACTCGTTGATTTCAACTATGATTTTTCTTGCTACAAGCATATCATCAACATATAATAACAAGATAATGAATAAACCATTTTAATTTTTTTTAAAGTAAACACAATGGTCATACGCACTTGTAAAATTTTGGCTCACTATGGAGGAATCAAACTTCTTGTACAATTGCCTAGAAGACTGCTTCAAGCTATACAATAACTCTTTGAATTTACAAACAAATTTCCTATTGTGATCTTGAACAAACCCTTCTAGTTACGTGGGTATGTGTAGGATCATGATGGGCCAAAAAGAGGCGATATCTAAGTGATATGATGGCCCATGTGGATGATGAATTTTTTTTCACCCAAAATTGATGAAACGAAAAGGGTTTTTAAAGGATATTATCAACTTTCCACCAATATAAATTATGCTTTACTTTGAATTTAATAAATTATTATTATTCATTTTCTATTTGAATTACGACTAAAGTCCTGATTGATAGGCTAATTGAAAAACATCTATAGCTTTCAAACGGTATCACATTTTTTTAATCCAAAATATGCGTCACATTCTATGCTTCACATACTATAGGATTAAAAAAATAAAATTGAATTTCATTAAGTTTTAACCAAGTTAAGGTGGTTAGACATACAAGTTTTTATATTTTTTAAAAATTGTAATAAAAAAATCATAATTAATTATTCACTTGGAAAACAATTATAAAAAAATATGCATCACATCGGGACATGAGTCCCCTACTTATATCTAAAATCTTATAAAAAAATATTATCATTTTATTGTGGTTAGGGTGGTCAGACAGACACCTACTTCTTATTTTTTCCCTGAAATTTAAGTACTACTACATTGAAATTTTAAATTTTCACCAAATAGATATTATTTATTTTTAAATAAACCTATTAGTTTAGAAACTAAATTCAATTTTCTATAGATTCTATTCATACATATTTTTTAAATAATATAGATAACTTATTCAAATTTTTACATGAAGTTGCCTAACTCTGATTTTCTGAATTTTATTGCCACTTAAGGGCCCGTTTTTTCCATGATGATCTTGCACATACCTTTGTTCTATATATATCCTCATCCAAATTTCCATGTAAAAATATTGTTTTAACATCTAATTTCTCCAAATCAAGATCAATTAAAGAAACAAGTGCTAAAAAACCCTGAATCTAGAAACTACCTTAACAACTAGTGAAAATATTTCTTGAAAATAAATACCTTCCTTTTGAGAATACCTGTTTTCTACCAATATTTCTTTGTACCTTTCAACTTTATCATCAACACACTTCTTTAATTTGTAATTCCATTGATTTTTAGAGTAAATAGGATATATACCTGCTTAATTTTACTTAGGCATAATGCATTATAGTTTATTAGTGCATTTAATTAATTGGTAGTGGTTGTCAGTTATATTTTTACCAGCTTTCCCCTTGCCTTTATAAGA
This sequence comes from Sequoiadendron giganteum, assembly GCA_007115665.2. NCBI lineage: Eukaryota > Viridiplantae > Streptophyta > Pinopsida > Cupressales > Cupressaceae > Sequoiadendron > Sequoiadendron giganteum. The sequence goes on from CM021109.1 coordinate 14,020,610, forward strand.
AAGGCCAATGCACATTATTCTCCATCTCAATTATTATTCAATCATTGGTGAAAGAGATTTTCCTCTCTTGTATTTGTGAAGGTTTATATTGTAGATTGTGCTCATGGGAGGTGAATTTACACAAACATGGTATCAGAGCCGACTATCTGTAACTCCTTCTGATGAGAGTTTTCATTGGAGTTTGAGATCATTTATTCGGTGGACATTTTTTGACATTTTAAATTTATTAAATTTCAAATTTTCCATTATTTTCATTTTTATTTTGTTGGAGAAGTGTGAATTTCCATATCACTGTCAGAGGCGTTTGGCATCAATCCTTCACTGTGCGATTTTTTCCCTTTGTCGAGAGTTGTGGAGGCCAGTGCAGGTCATTTTCTATCTCAATCTCTAGATTTTAATTGAAGGGAAGAATTCTATGTTAATATGAGTTAGGTTGAAGGTTTGAGTGTCCTTGTGTATGCTTATTGATATTGATATCGGGATAGTCATTACTATTTCTCTCATACTCTACAAATTTTAAGTTATTGTATTCATGCCTAGTATGTTGGTGAGAATTATCATGATATTTTCCTATGTTCATCATATCTTGGTTATGTTTCTTAGGGCATGATTTGTGTTGTTGAGGCTGCAATTCTTCTGTTCCATGATTGTGAATGCCACAATTTAACCCTTTTTTGGGCGATTGGAGGTATGTGATTGTGAGGGTTTTGATTCTCTATGTGGAATTTTTACTCCTATGTGTAGTGACCAGAAGGACCTTGAATAGTTGTGGATCATGATTTAAATAAGCAAATGTTTGTTTGGGCATGATTTTGAGTCGAGGAGGCCACATTTTCAATAGAGGCCATATTTTTTATTGCAAGGTGTGTGTGCTAAGAACAAAGGCCATGAATTTCATCAAAATCCACATGATATCCCTATGCAAGATACACCCCTCGATGTGAATATTTTGCACGATTCACCCACTCACTGGTCGTTGGTGCAATTTGTCCTGGATGATTTACCCAAGGTTGTTGTAATAACCTCTATTGTAAGGTTTTTTTTTTTTTGACTTGTGACTGTGTTCTCTAGGTTTGGTGGAGTTTTCTTGGTGTTGGCATGGAGACCAGGCAATGGGCCCCATCATTTTTTGTACAAAATCAAGGTTTTTAGCCTTATAATTCTTGTTTGGAGGTTTTCATAACTATGTTTGAAATTTTTGAAGAATTATCAATTATAATGGTTTCTTTGGAGAAAGGGAAGTTTAGGAAATGGAGTGATTTTATTCTCACTCATCTTGTGAGAAAAATCTATTGCCATATTTGTATAATTGTAACATCGAAAAAAGGGTCCTTAGGCCTTTTTCATGCTTTTTTAGTTCCTTCTTGTGGATTTTGGCTTAGTGTGGCCTTGCTTTAGTGTTTAAATGTGGGTAACATATTCACATTAGGTCTTGGTCCCTTGTCAGATAATGTATTTCAATGGTACATTGCTAAAGTGTTGTAAAGTGTTGTAACACACTTTCACACTTTTCTAGGGTTCTATCACATAATTAAACATAATAAACCTATTTTTAATCAAAATCAACATTAATCTTGCCTTATTTGGTGTGTTTTACAGTGGTGTAACACACTTTCACATTCCTCTAGGCTTGTCATTAATAATTTTTCTTTATTATTCTTTAATTGGCCCTATTTTACATCCACAAGTCTCATTTATTACATCCTTTTGAGGATAATCCCGACACCAATCAGTAACCAATCATAATTCAGGTGTTTCTAGATTGTGTGGCCTAGATTTAGTGATCCGGGACACTTCCCCTAGTTGTGGAGAATGAGTCCCACCTAAATGTTTTTGGTCCCAAACCTATTTCTACACCTTTCTAAGAAATTTTGAGTTTTGGTCCCATACATTATGCGAAGTGGCGAATGAGTCCCGTGTGACCAAAATTCAAATTTAAATTAAATTTTTGGTGGGATTTTATTCTCCTAGATCTGATGCCAACTTGTAGTGTTGTAATTTCATGAATTCTTGCATAATTAAGTATAAATACAAGGCTCCTTCACTCATTTTCTCCTAACAAGCAATCAAATGACCTAAGACTTTTGCAAGAACATTCTTAATATCAAGTTGAGTTCACAAGTGCATTTAAGTGTCTTCAAGAGAATTCAAGAGCTTTCAAGGGTAGAATTATTCACCATTTGTTGCAACAATTCAAGATCCATCATCATGGCAAGGTTCTAATTGCATTACTTCATGTTTATGCTTCATTATCTTATTTCATCATTTGGTTTAATTACCTAAAAGGGGTTTGACCAAGGCAAACCCCCATTCCCTAACAATCAACAAGTTTTCCCCTCTTTAATGTGTGATTGCGGGTTTGTAGATTGAAGAAAATTGGATTTGAAGCCTTCAAAAGCACCAAAACGATAAAGTTGCAAATGTTGTCAAAGTTGTCAAAGTTGTCATGAAAATTTGTCAGGACTAAAAAAAAAGGGATCTAGGGAAAAATGTCCATCCAATTTGCATGAAATTTGTGGGAAAGTGCTTATTTTATCCATCATTAGAGGCTTGCAAAGTTTCAGTTCAAGATTCTTCTCTTGGGACACTTCACGACAAAAATGGGACTCATCCCCCAATTGTGGTGAATGAGTCCCACTCTTGGATTTTTTCATAGATCTTTGCAGTTTTGGATACCCTTTTGGCTAAAACTTACTCTTGTGCAAAAATCTAGATTTGGGATTGATTCACCCAGAATGGTGAATGAGTCCCACTAGGCCAAAAAATTAGGTTTTTCAGCATTTCAAAGTTGTTTCTAGTCTTCAACACATTTTCAGGTGCACACATTTTGTTTTGTAGCTTTCTATTTTATTCTTCTTTCATTTTCAAGTCATTTGGTTCAAGTTTGCAAAAAACTAGGTTTTGCATTCCATACATTTTTCCAAGCCCTAGCTTGGTGGTGAACCCCTTTTTTATTATCATTCAATCCCCTTAGAGTATTCCCTTTGACGAATTTCAATCTCATTTTCATTGAAATCTCAAGGGTTTGTTCTTGAGTGAACCGTGCCTTAGAATAAAAAGGTGGACCTCTTTCCTTTTAGGTCTAAAGCCCTAGAAGTCCTAGAGAGAGCCAACCACCACATTTTTCTTCAGTTCATTTTGGTGAACGTGCATTTCAAATACCTTTTTTCTGATTTGGAGTCCATCATCATCCTAGATCTAGCTTGTATTAACTTTGCATTAGGGTTTGCATTAATTAATTGGCATTCTAGGGTTTCAAATTTTTGCATTAGTGAAAGTGCATATAGGTTGCATTTTTGCATTTTAAATCATTGAAAATCATTTGAAAACTACATTTTCATCTTAGAATTACATCATATATAGCATAGAAAACATAAAATCAACCAAAAAATTCTGAAAATCTTGAACAAAAAACCCTTGCTGGGACTCATTCCACAACTTGGGTGAATCTATCCTAGTGCAAAATTTTAGCTACTGTTTACACAATTAAATTTCTAGTTTTTAAGCTTATGTTTGTTCCTGTTACTTTTTTGTTTCAATTTAGTTACTTTCTGTTACATTGAAATCAATAGAAATAGTATCATTTGCATTCATGGAAGTTATGGATAGCATTAGATTTTTACAATTTTCATTTTCAGCATTAGTTCCTAGTTCCTTTAGATCAGATTCATTAGAAAATGAAAACAAAAAACAAAAATCATCAAAAGAAACAATTCAAAAAATTCTTAAATTTATAAAAATCATAACATCCAAGCCCTTTAGTAGTGATGACTTATACATGTTAGATGAAGCCCTTGAGGACTTCCTCTCACTAGGATCATCCACTAAGGCTTGTTATGAAGAACCCAAACCAAGCAAAGTTAACTTAACCCTAGAGCCCTTTAGTAGTGATGACTCTGTACTGTTAGATGAATCCCTTGATGACTCCATCTCTCCTAGATCATCTACTAAAGGTTTGATACAAGAGGATGCAAGCATTGACAATAATGACAATCATAATTGTTCTTCTACTGATACCTCTCCTATTAGTGACAAAGGTATGTTGGTGATAGGAGACACAATCATGGAAAATCATGAAAGTCTTGTTTTTCCTCCCCCTTGGAAAGATATTATGACACATAAAGGTGAGATCATGACTACTACTTTACCTAGTCTCCATTCATCTCCCAACACCTCCCCTACTTTTGAAAATGCTTTAGTGAATAAGGATACAATCGTGAATGATCATGATAAACATATTTGTGTGGAGGAGATGTTGATATTTGAGAGCTATGAAGATCCTACCTCTCCTACTCAGGAAGACATTATAGGACATGGGGATGTAAATGTAGATAACCATGGTAATCAAACCTTTCCTTCTCCTAACATATTCTCTAGACATGAAGAAGATAGTTTAGTGTTAGAAGATATCCTTATTGAGACTTATGATAATATTATTCCTCCCTTTCTTGATGCCCCTACCATTTGGGAAGACCTATTTGAACAAAAAAGTCCAATCATTGGTAACCATGAAACTCATAGTTATCCTTCTCTTGATGCCTCCCCTAGGAGTGATGAAGCCACTTTACTAAATATAACCATAAAATGTGATGAACCTATTGTTTTTCATTCTCTTAAAAGCTCTCCTACTAGGGTAGATATTATGGAACAAGAGAATGACACCTTAGAGAAAAAGGAAGGCATTACAAACAACAATCAAATTTACCCCTCTCCTAATATCTCTCCTATTTGTGAAGAAGATACTAGTTAGGGTGTTACAAGATCCAATTGATGAGAATCATGATGAAAAAATTATTGAACAAGAAAATATAACCATTACTTGTGAGGAAGTCACTTTGGAAGAACCAATCCTTGAATGTCAAGAAAATTTGGTTTGTTGTTCTCCTAACAACTCTCCTCCTAAGGAAACTATCATGATGCAAGAAAATAACAATAGTAATGTGGCTTCCTTAGGTGATGATACAAAGGTGATTTTAGATTTCCCTTTCTTTGAGATACATCAAACCAAGATCGCTGAGGTTATGCATGCACAACTGTCCATTAGATCCTCCTTGACTATTAGACCTCCTACATACCCCATGGGACATCCTAAGAATCCTTCAATTCTTCATCCACCCTCACAACAACCAAAAGTTCAAATTAAACATGTGCTCATCTTAGAACCACCTAAAAGGAAATTCGCTAATGATAGTGTTTCACACCAACCGAGTTACAATGACATTGCACACATATATTTAACAAAGTGTATACAATCAAGGCCAACCTCGAACCTGGAGGATTTATGAAGAAACTTGGGAAAGGTTGTGATTCTATAGAACAAGGAATACATGTTCCTATAAGGATTAATGGTCTTGTTTATTGTCCCTCAAAACAAAAACCTTCAATCAAAGTCAACACCATCACAAACAATTATTACAAGAAAACCTTGATACATCCTAAACTGGGAGATATCTCATTAAATGTGTATCAAGCTGAAACTTTGTTTACTCATCACTATAAATAACATTAGTTGTTTCTCATTTCCATGTAATAGTTGTAGGATCATAGCATACTCACTATTGCATGTCATTCCCTTTTTGCAAGGAGCAACATATCATCATTCATTCTGGGCTCACCCTTTTCCTGCACTAAGTGGGGGCAATGGGTTGATAGCCTTTTCCCCGTATGTCACTTGTCATTTTCCCTTTTGGCTAGTTGACTAGATTTCATGTACATATAAGAGAAAGCTTTGAATGTGGATGAAGTTGGCTCAAATTTGACATACTACTTTTTTCATGATGTAGCTTATCGGAAACATATGACTTGGCATAGGTTTTTCTGAATAAGCTCTCATATCTTCTTCTAATTTAAATCAATTGCTCATAGTAATGGTGTTAGCAACCACTTTAAAGTGGGGAAATACATCGATAACATATTTTGGAAAAAAAATCATGGCTTGATTTTTCTTTTTTTCTTGTGATGTGTCCTCTTCTTGGTGGTGTCATTGGGTTTGATGCCATCCAAGAGTGTACGATCTACTAACATGGCAAGATGCAAATGAGGCATCCCATGGGTGACGATCTGACACCTTGAATTGTCCTCTCTTGGAGACATTAGGAACAATTATCGCTAAGAAGAAGACCTTATATGAACAAAGAAAAATCCCCTTTAACAAATTTTTTACATGATATTTAAAAGCATTACATTGTGGTACCTTATCAAAGTTATCAAGAGGATAAATTTGGTATGGTTAGTATGATGGGAAGCAAACACACTGGCATGAATCTCTTATTATTAGGTGGGAAGCTAACACATTGGCATGAATTTCTCACTAAACCACTTCTTTGGGACAACTCACCCCATAGATGACCTGATGTTCTATGGCCCTAAAGTGAGTGCATCTTTTCTACCTCATTCTTCTTTCTTTTAGTACTTGACATTGAATGATCGTGTATCTTTTTTTTCTGCATATTATACACCTTTTCTATGTCCTTTTGTACTTATGTTGGTTTGACTTTGGATCTTGGATCTTGAGGGCTTGACCATTGCCTTGATCTTTGTAATCTGCATTGGTACAATTGAATCCCTCTTTTTTTTCTACTTTAGTGTGATTTTGAAGTAGGTTCATCCTCTCACTAAAGTGGGGGCTAAACATAACATCAAAAAAGTGTCCTTAGGCATTTTTCATGCTTGTTTAGCTCCTTCTTGTGTATTTTGACTTAGTGTGGCCTTGATTTAGTGTTGTAATGTGGGTAACACATTCACATTAGGTCTTGGGCCCTTTTGAGCTAATGTATTTCAATGGTACCTTGCTAAATTGTTGTAAAGTGTTGTAACACACTTTCACATTCCTCTAGGCTTGTCATTAATAATTTGGCTTTCTTATGCTTTAATTGGCTCTATTTTGTATCCACAAGCCTCATTTATTATATCCTTTTGAGGATAATCCCGACACCAATCATAATTCAAGTGTTTTTGGATTGTGTGGCCTAGATTTAGTGATATGGGACACTTCCCCCAGTTGTGGCGAATGAGTCCCACCTAAATGTTTTGGTCCCAAACCTATTTTTAGACCTTTCTAAGAAATTTGTATTTTCAGTCCCATACATTATGCCAGATGGGACTTGTAGCACATGGAAAATTCATGGGTTAGTAGTACAAGTGTAAAATTAAACTAATCCTAAGCTAACAATAAAGAAAAATGGAATTAAAGCATAAACAAAAGAAAGATCTCACCAAACTCTCATCCATTCCATGAATCAGCTTCATTGCACTTGTTCATTTTGTTGTAGTATAGATGCCCTCGGATTTATCTTAAGTATGCAAGTATGGCCTATTGATAATGATAAGAAAAATGTTGAAGATTCTAAATTTGCTTCCAAAACTCATAAGATTTCAAGAGTAATAAGGATGAAGGTAAAGACAATTTATAGAAAATATGATTTTCGAATGACAGGCTTAGATTAAAAGATAAATCAATGATTAAGATTAGAAGATGTGACATGCGATAGAGTTAGGTTTAGATTAGTGTGAGTGAAAAAGAATAAATGGTGGAGATTAAATTAAATAATAATTTAATCATTGGTAGAAACTAGAAGAATAAAGACTGCATGTAAAGATAAAGATTGAAATAGATAGAAGATGAGAATAAATTAATTAAATAATTAAAGTTATTTAATTAATAAAGGTTTGCATGTAGAAGATAAGAATAAATGTAGATAGCATACTGATTAAGACAGAAAGTTTGTTCGTTAGAGACAATCAGCTATTAAATCACTAGATAACTGAATGATCAAATTAGATCTAGAAAAAAGTGATAAATGACTAATTAGATAACAAAGAGATTATCTAATCACAAAGGAATATGCCATGGATAAACCTTTTTTATGAATTAAATAATAATTTAATTCAACATTCAAGATTTTGGGATTAAATTAAATAAACAAATATTTATTTAATTAAAAGGAGAAAAGGTTAAGGAATAATTAAATGATTTAAAGTGATTATTTAATTATAATTGAAAGTGTGATAGGAATTAATTAAATAATTTAAAAAAAATATTTAATAGAAGATATATTCAATTAGCAATGTAATTAAATAAATAATATTTATTTAATTAATCAAGAAAGAAATAAAGGTAAGAATGAATTAATTAAATAATTAAAGTTATTTAATTAATAGAGGACATATGACTTTAGAAAATAATTAACATTATTTAATTATGAGAAATGAAGATGTAAGAATTATGTAGAAGTTAAGGGTCGTAGGCCTAGGACAATATTTAGTGTCTATAGTTTTCCCCTCTTTGATACAATGTTTGTTGGCAAAATAAGGATAAACACCTGAGAGGGGGGAGGGGGTGAATTAGTTGTTACAGAAATTAAGCTTATTCAACCTTAAACAACTTTTAATCTTAGGTCTGATAATTAACAATGCAAGCATAAATCAACATCACATCAGAGACACATGTGAACACCAAGATTTTTATATGTGAAAACCTTGTTAGGGGAAAAACCACGGTGGATATTAGTCCACAAGATTATACCTTGTTAGAAGTATAATGAAAGAAATAAATAGGGAATGCACATGCATTCAGGCACACTGCCTAGAGCTCACTACTCAAAGGGAAGGCTCACTTCCTTACATAAAACAATCCGATTAAATCCATCTGATGAGGTTGAATTGAGAAATTAGCTTCTACACAAGCTTGATTACAATTCTGGTTAGCAACAAAAACACTTCTTCATACTTCGCTCAATCTTCTTCACACTCTGCTCTGCACTCGCATGATCTGATATTTATTTGCACATATCTTGCATATACTTTGCATACATTCACTGAGCATACTTTAAAATGAAGAAACAATCACTCTTATATATCCGCTAGATGGATTTACATCAACAACTCTGTTGGCCACAAATAAAAAATAAATTACAACTGTCGGCCTCAATACATGAAAAAATCTTAATGTGCACCAACCTAAGTCGGTCACAACATAGTGAGGACCTAAATCAACATCCTCGAACACACTGCTAGGTCTCAAAAATGTGGGTTTGAACCACGAGAGGTTGCCAAGCTCTCACAATGCTTTTGGCCAACGTACAAGGCCAATTGATGCAATTGTACCTTCTGCTCTTTAGGCTCTACAAAACCTAGGCGAGTGCACCTATGTGTGTGTTGCAAATTTAAGATGTATTTCCTGTGAAACAATCTACCCACAATGGCAAAGGGAAGTGGACAGATAAAATCACTACAACTACTCCTACTCCTACTACACAAATGAAAGGTTTTTGAATAAACTATTTGATATGAATTTGTCTCTAGGTTGAGGCAGATCAATGCCTTCTATCCACATGGGCAATGGAGTCAAAAATAAAGAATGATGTGTTTATTTGCCTCTCTATCTAAATTCAAGTTGTTAGGCATATTTCAAGTATGAAATTCTATGACTAGCATACTATTTCACCCAATTTATGGCTTGCATAAATTATGCTTGAATGTTTTCCTACTAAGTTCTTCTTTAATCATCCAACAAAAAATCCTAAAATCACTATGACTTGTTTAAAAGAATTTTAGTTCTGACATGCAGACACTTATTAATTAAATCACACAAAGTGATAAATGCATTGTGATAAATCAAAAAATATACATGATATCTTGATTTAAATGATTTAATGATTTCTAATTGGAGACAACCAGGCAGGAAATACAAAGCTTATAACATCTCAACAACTGAATACAAAAATGAACTTCACCAAAATATTTTTCATTGCTCTGTCTCAGGAAGGTTTTTTCCATTATTTACATTCCCAGTCTGAAAAAATCTCCTTCCTACTCTCACCCCCTGCTGCAACTGATTTTCAAATATTTTACACCTTACATCTCAAGGGTCATGACCCTTCATTTTCTGTTATAGTCGTTTGAAATTTCATGACAGCAAACTAAAATATTCAATTGTGTTGCCTTATCGAAAAATTAAATATTTTTTACATAGTTATGTGTTCGATTTTGTTTCAATACTTTACCAGCCTTCAATATTTCATTTTAAACCTTACTATTCTTTACACTTTATTTCCCCATGGCCTTTATCATTTTTCCGCCTTGACTTTGATTGGTCCCACCACTATCTACCGCATTACCGCAGTCTCTATTCTGCCCTGTCACGGTATAGCGGTTGGCATTTACTATCTCCACTGGTAAGTGTTGACTCTCCACCGCATCATTGCAGTCACTGTGATAACCACCAGCGGTACCGCGGTGGGGTCTCAGACCGTCACCTCCACTACTATCCACCGTCTACCATGACCACCGTGGTCTATGTTCAGACCATGCACAGTATAGCGGTAATGGCTTACCAACCGCTACATTGCCAATACCTGTCGGTTATCTCACCGCCACCGTGATACCGCGGTCAATTCGGTGGTAAGAACTTTATGCTTTCCTGCTTAACCACTACCGCCATACCGCGAGCCCATTTTGGGAGGCCGCAGTAAAGCGATAAGTGATATAAAACTGAATATAAAGGCAGCGGTAAAGGTTATAAGCTATTTTAATAGGTAGTGAATGATTTTTTCATGAAAAGATAGGAAACTCAGGGGTTTAAAATGGGAAAATCGCTTAGGTTTTTGATGAAATTTTGAGAAAACGTTAGGATTTTGAATGAAAATTTTGGGTTCTAACACACACAAAACAATAAAAGATTAATCCATAAGGATCTGCAACACACTACCACCATCATGCCGGCCAAGAACATGAAAACCTTAAACACACAAGAAAAAAAATGCAATCACAAACACGCCGATCAACATGGACGTACCACACTGATAGAGCACGATTTAGAAACATCACTCAACATCTCAAGAACACACACAAAAACTCACTTTACCAGAATTATAATCTCATCTTCCAGATTCACCTGCTATAGTAACTGAATAACTGTAGGAATACAAACTTCACAACTTCCTCAATTCTTGATACACACCTCTGAAAATTTCAGACAACATACTAGATAGGCTCAACAAAAACCCTTTGATGTGCTCCTTCTAACCATCAATGTATATAAATTTTCATCACTCTAACCTTCTCAGCTTCACTGGCTGCCTGCAATATATTTATTACAATTTTCTCAATATCCTCGACATATACAGCCTTCAAAATCACTAATGCTAATAGTTTTGACATCAACAAAAAACCACATATCATAAACACAACCACAACATCCAAAAATATCCCCCTTTGGCATTGATGGCAACACATGATGTGAAAAATAATACCATCAACACAACTAGTTGTTCACATTGTACACTTCTCCCCCTTTCTTCAAGAGTTTCTCACACTGTTCTTCTCCCCCTTTTACATCAATGGAAAAGGTACACATGCTCTGATCCACATATCATCTAAATCATCTAACTACTCCCCCTAAGTAGCAACCACCACAACATCAATCTGAAACAAGATCTAACTATAAGTCCACGGATTGATGCAAAGAGTTGCATCTTAGTTCAAATTAGGAGGGGAAATTACCCCTAACTTGCCTTTGAGATACTCAAAAGTATCCTTAGGCAACAATTTAGTAAAGATATTTGCAATTTGTTCCTTTGTAAGCACATTCCAATCTAACGTCTTTATCACTCACCTTGTCCCTCAAAAAGTGATACTTGATAGCTATATGTTTTGTCTTTGAGTGTAGCACTGGATTCTTAGAAATGTTTATGGCACTTGAATTGTCACAAAATATAAAAATTAGCTCATCATACTGAATTTTGATGTCTCTCAGCATCTGCTTCATCCACAACACTTGAGTACAATTCTTTGCAGCAGCAGTATATTATGCCTCAGCAGTAGATAGAGAAATGGAATTCTTCTTTTTACTTAGCCAAGATACCAACTTCTTTCCCAAGAAGAATGCACCACCACATGTTCTTTTCTTGTCATTTACATCTCCCACCCAATCTGCATCTGTAAAGGCATTCAGAGTAAGATCATCATCCTTAGGATACCATAACCCAAAGTCAACTATTCCTTTCAAGTATCTCAATATTCTCTTTATTGCAGTCACATGTGATTCCTTTGGATCAGCTTGATATCTAGCAACCATGCACACAACATTCATAATATCCGGTCTTGTTTGAGTCAAATATAGAAATCCACCAATCATTGACCTATATCTTGTTTGATTGGCCTTAGGAGAATCACCATTCTGAGATAATTTGCATCCAGTTACCATGGGTGTACCAACTGGCTTTGAATCTTCCATGCCAAACTTTTTCAATAACTCTCACATATTTGGACTGAGAAATAAAGAGTCCATTATCTAACTAAGTAATTTGCAATCCTAAAATTAATTTTAGTTTTCCTATCATTGACATTTCAAATTCACTTTTCATTTCATCAGAAAATTTCATGCATAAGTCATTATCTCCTTCAAAAATAATATCATCAACAAAGACTTCAATAATCAATTCTTTATCCTTATCCACCTTGAAATACAAATTGTTGTCAAGAGTACCTTTATTGAATCCAAGCTTCAACAAGTATTTATCCAGTCTTGCATACCAAGCTCTAGGGGCTTGTTTGAGTCCATATAGTTCTTTCTTCAACTGACACACCATGTCCTTTTCATCAGTCAATTGAAATCCATCTGGTTGCTCAACATAAACTTCTTCTTCTAACTCACCATTCAAAAATGTTGACTTCACATCCATTTGATATACTTTGTAGTTCTTGAAAGTAGCATAAGTAAGAAATAACCTTACAACTTCAATTCTAGCAACAAGGGAAAAAATTTCTTCAAAATCAATACCTTCCATCTATAAATATCCTTTACATACTAGTCTTGCTTTATTCCTGATCACTTCACCTTGTTCATTCAACTTATTTTGAAAGAACCATTTGGTTCCAATCACATTTTTGTCTTGAGGTCTAGAAGCAAGAATCCATGTCTCATTTTTCTCTATCTGCATCAGTTCTTCCTTCATTTCTTCCATCCAATATTCATCTTTACATGCTTCATTGACATTGCTAGGCTTAGTCTTGGATATTAGACAATATTCTTCTGCAATTCTTCTTCTAGTATGTATACCTTTGTTCTTGTCTCCGATGATCTTACTTTCAAAATGAATTCGCTTTACATACCTTGGAGTTTTGGGTTATGTTCTTTCTTCTGTGTTTCCACTATCTTCTTCTTCATGATTTTTTGATTCACCGGAACACTTTGAGTTCAATTTTGTGTCTGTCCATTCTTCCCATTATCAGTACTATCTTTTTGGTCATCTGAGTCATATCTGCAATACCTAGATGATCTTTCAATATCCTCATCAACTCTAACATTTGCACTCTCAACCATTTTCTTCAATATTTTATTATAACACCGGTAGGCTTTGCTCTTAGTAGAGTAACCCAGAAAGATTCCTTCATCACTTCTAGCTTCAAACTTTCCTATATCTTCATCTCTTTTAATATAACATCTACTTCCAAAGATTTTGAAATACTTAACAATAGGTTTATAACCAAACCATATCTCAAAAGGAGTCTTACCAGAATTACTATTGGCATTCACCTGGTTGATGTATACACAACAATGCTTATAGCTTCTCTCTAGTAGAAATGAGGAACATTACCTTCCAACATCATAGTTCTTACAGCATCTAAAATTGTTCTTTTCTTTCTCTCAGCCACTCCGTTTTGTTGTAGGGTCTGAGGAGCAGATAGTTGTCTTTTTATTCCATCCTCTTCACAGAATGAATCAAACTCTCGGGAATTGAATTCACCACCTTTGTCTGATCATAAACATTTGATCTTCAAACCTGTCTCAATTTTTGCCAAAGCTTTGAAGCTTTTGAATTTTCTAATGCCTCATATTTTTCTCTTAAGAAGGCAACCTGAACCATTCTAGAATAATCATCAATAGGCAACATAAAGTACATTTCTCCTTGTAGAATTCTGATTCTGGATGGACCACATAGATCAGTATGTACAAAATATTAGTACTCCATTGGAATGATTTTGTTTGCTCCAAAATGAAATTCTTGTTTACTTTCCCATTTTACATTCCTTGAATATAGTGTTAGTAGGCTTCAATAACTCAGGTAGATCTCTGACTGCTTTTGTGGAGCTTATTTTGACAATGTTATCAAAATTCACATGACATAGCCTTCTATACCATAACCAACTTACATCAACTTCAACAATCAAACAACTTTCACTAGCAACATTCAAGTGAAAAATATTACCTTTTTTCTTTGTACTTGAAGCAATCAGATTTCCTGAGCCTCCCAATATCCTACACTTACCATCTTTCAACTGAAGATTGTAACCTTTGTCAACCATTTGTCCAACACTTAAAAAATTATGCTTTAATCCTTCAACATAAAGAACATCATCAGTATTGCATTTTCCACCAAGATAAATAGTGCCTCTACCACAAATCACACCAACATTTTTATCTCCAAATATTCCAACACCACCGTCATAATTTTCCAAGCTTAGAAAATTGCTTTTATCACCAGTCATATGATGTGAGAATCTACTATCAATCACCCACTCATCCTTCTCATCAATTATGGATGCAAGATCTTTCTCAATATTCTGATTACCAGCTAATTCAGTGGACATCAAACCATTTTCCTTGATAGCAATGAATACCCATTCATCTTCATTTCCAGTTTCTTCATCAGATTCATCATCAGTAACTCCTTCTTTAGCATAATAAAATTTCTTTTGAAATATAGTCTTATCAGGTTTATACTTAGAGACTCTTTTAGGACATCTTGATGCAAAATGACCTATCTTACTACAATAGAAACATTTAATAGGAAACTTTCCTTTGTACTTACCTTGTCCTCTGGCTTCTCTTTTCACAATCAGTGCTTCCAGTTCTTCTAGCTCTCTTTCTTTATCTTCAATCAATTTCATCTCTTCTTCATATTTGAATTTTTTTCTGGAACTCTCTCCCAGATCATATCTTTGTTGGCTTTTTCCAAATACAGTAACTTTGAATGAAGACTCTGTCTTAGGAGAAGATTCTCCAAATTCACTCAACTCAAAGGTAGAAAGTTTTCCATGTCTCTTGTCACATTTGTTACTGTCCTGATCTCTTCAATAGCATGAGCTTTTGTTTTGTAAGAAGTAGGCATAGATCTAAGTATTTTAGCCACAATATCATCTTCTTCCAAGGTTCCACCAACACACCTAATGTCCATCACTAATTCATTTAACTTTTGCGAGAAAGAAAAGATGTTTTCATCTTCACTCATCTTCATGTTCTCCCACTTGCCTTTTAGAATTTTCACCTTAGCAACTTTCACTAGTGCATCTCCTTTATACAATGTTTCCAACTTTATCTAGATCTCATGCATAGTCTTCAGACCTATTACATTTCTCATCTCTAAATCTGTCAAAGCACTTAGCAATGCTTATATGGATTTGGTATTATTTTTGCTTCTTTGATCTCATCAACAGTAGAGGGACCATTCTAAGGAATTGTATATGCATTCTTTGTAATCTTCCAAAAGGTCTCACCAATGCACTTCAAATGACACTCCATTTTGACTTTCCACAGAGAGTAGTTTGTAACATCAAATATAGGACTATCCTTCTTGTATGATTCCATCTCAGATCACCTCAAGTTGTTAGACTTCTTCAGAGGAACTAGCTCTAATACCAATTGTTGGAAAAACAAGGATAGACAACTGAGAGGGGGGTGAATCAGTTGTTACAAAAATTAAGATTATTCAACATTAAACAACTTCTAATCTTAGATCTGATAATTAAAAGCGCAAGAATAAATCAACATCACATTAGAGACACATGAACACCAAGATTTTTATACGTGGAAACTCTGTTAGGGGAAAAACCAAGGTGGATGTTAGTCCATAATATTATACCTTGTTAGTTCAGTATAATGAAATAAATGAATAGGGAATGCACATGCATTCAGGCACACTGCCTAGAGCTCACTGCTCAAAGGGAAGGCTCAGTACCTTACATAAAACAATCAGATTAAATCCATCTGATGAGGTTGAACTGAGAAATTAGCTTCTACAAAAGCTTGATTATAGTTTTGGTTAGGCACAAAAATACTTCTTCACACTTCACTCAGTATTCTTAACACTCTGCTCTGCACTCAAATGATTTGATCTTTATTCACACATATCTTGCATATACTTTGCATACATTCACCAAGCATACTTTAAAATGAATAAATAATCGCTCCCATATATCCTCTACATGGATTTACATCAACAACTCTGTCGACCACAAATAAAGAATAAATTACAACTATTGGCCTCAATACATGAACAAATCTTAATGCACACCAACCTAATTCGATCATAACATAGTGAGGACCTAAATCAAAATCCTCAAACACACAAAATAATACAATATTAATCCATAAGGATCCGCAACATGCTACCACCATCATGTTGGCCAAGAACATGAAAACCTTAAACACACAAGAAAAAATATTCAATCATGAACACGCCGATCAATGCAATGTACCACACTAATAGAGAACAATATAGAAACATCACTGGACATCTCAGGAATGTACAAAACAACTCACTTCACCAAAATTGCAATCTCATCTTCCAAAAACACCTGCTACAGTAACGGAATTACTGTAGGAACACAAAACTTCATATCTTCCTCAATTCTTGATGCGCACCTCTGAAAATTTTGGACAACATACTAGATAGGCTCAGAAAAAAACCCTTTGATATACACCTTTTGACCATGAACGTAAAATACTTTTCATCACTATGACCTTCTCAGCTTCACTAGCTGCCTACAATATATTTATTATAATTTTCTCAGTATCCTCAACATATACAGCCTTCAAAATCACCAATGCTAATAGTGTTGACATAAATGACAACCACATATCAGCAATACAACCATAAAATCCAACAATGTTGTTTATCACATTGTGTCAAATAAAATTTATCAAAAATATACCCTAGTGAAAGTAGGGTGAGGAAGAATGACAAGGAGGTAGTGGTATGCCCCCTCGAGAGGAAAGGCAGGTTCAAATAGCACAAGTGTGCTCTCAAAATCAATGAAAGGAATTGAATATGGAGGACAAGAGAATAGGGGAAAATAGATAAGGATGATGAAGATGTAGAAAAGAAGAAATGTTAGCTTGAAAAATCTCGATGTTAGTATTAGAAATATTCAATATTTCGTCGAAACATAACAGGCCTTACATTAATCATCATTGAGCATTAAATTATAAAAATGGATAAAAAAAACCATGATATGAGATAGACCAAGGTGTGCAAGGTCATCCACCTGCTACAAGCAGACAGTCACAGACAAGGAGTGGCGTAACTCATACTAAGGGAAAAATTGCCCCAGTTTTTTTGTCAAGACAATCCACAGACAACAAGCAAATAAAAAGATGAGTCTTGAGATATATCATCGCTCCTCTAAATAATTCATGAGACATACTCGAGGAAGCTATAAAGGTGACTCCAAGACAAAGAAAAAAGACATATAAGAAGATAGCAATCAAAGTAAAAAAGTCCTGAGACATCTTTGCTTCTCTAAATCCTTCATGGGAATTCCTCGAGGAAGCTAGTAACCTGACTCGAAGAAAAATCCAAAAGACATATAGACATACAACAGTCAAAGAAAATAAGTCTTGAGACATCCTTGCTTCTCTAAATCCTTCATGGGACATCCTCAAGAAAGCTAGTAACCAGACTCAAAGACAAAGACAAATGAAAAGATAAGACAAAATAAGCCATAAAGTCATCAACTAGTGACAATATTTGCCAAAATTTGATCTGTTTGTTGTTTGATTGAGTGTTTGACGAAGCCTATTTTTAGGAAAGACACATATTGTATAAGATGTTGAGTCTGGTTTCAATTATGCGACCACCTATATAAGGCAATGATAAAACCTATTTTCAGAAAGACGCATGTCGTATAAGATATTGAGTCTGGTTTTGATCACGTGACCACCTGTATAAGGCAATGATAATGCTTGACTAAATGATAATGTCTATTTTTAGAAAGGATGCATCCTTTATGAGAAATATGTTGATTGTTTTGGTTATTTGAGTGTTTTGGCAATTTTTTTGGTTTGGCTTGGTGACCTTGTTGACTTGGTGCCTTGTTGATGCATGATTTGTCTTGATGTTTTGACCATTGTTTGTGTGTAATGACAAGGTATGAATTATTTTGACTAATACGATGTACCCTAAAGGACTGACCTAGTGCGGCCTCAGGGGCTCATCAATTGATGGCCTTGCCTACGTTATACACACAGAGACCTCGTAGTTCAACATGACCAACGACTTTGTCTTATTGACCATAAGATTGTGTCATGATTTATTTTCTAAAAAACTTTAAAAGACTGACAGAAAGGACTGGTGTGTGTGATAGTGAATGGGATGAACCCTAATGGACTGACCTAGTGTGGCCTCAAGGGCTCAAAGATTGATGGCCTTGCCTACGTTATACATGGAGAGACCTCGTAGTTCAACACAACCATTAACTTTGTTTGATGGAAAAAGAATGAGTCATGATTTTATTGTGCAATACTTGACAAACCTAGAAAGACTGACCTAATGCCTCAGGGGCACATCGACAGATGGCCTTGCCTATGTCCAGTCGTAGAGGAAATGTAGTTCGACAATGACAAAGATTGACTAGTGTGATTGACTCTGACTCTATATTTTTTTTGGATTTTTGCCATTTTTTGATTTTTTTTAATCTTTTTGAGGCTTTATGATATTTTTTGATTTTTTCAAGACATTGTAGATCTCAGAACAGCTAGTGTGAGATCCAAATGACGTAGGTCGAGTATTTACCCCCAGTCAGGTATAAGACGAATAGGATGGGATGTGGATGTGGAGTGTACTTGATGTCAATCATTCCAAGTTATGGAAATGATAGTGATTTATTATGGATGTAATGATAGTAAAATCAGATTGGAATGGTGGTAGACGAAGGAGAAAATTTGACTACACATTGCACCTGTTTGCCAGGTTTTCACCATGGTACTTATCCAAAGTGCCACCAAAGTGGTTTTCACTATTGGATGAATTATTTCTCTTTACTATTTTGTCTATTTGTCAAATTTTTTGGTGTTACGAAGATGCTTGTTTTCTAGGTTTTTCATCTAGGTAATTATTTTTATTTTATTTTGTATTTTTCATGATTAAGACAAAGTTCTCAGAAGTTATGTATATAACCTCTTCAGATGAAGATTGTTGATTGGTGTTGATAGTGGTTCTCCTTCAGGTGTAGAGAGCCGGTATGCTCATGATCCAAATGATTTTGTAACAATGTAAGGTCCTAACTAGTTGGGTTCAAACTTTCATGGTTTTTCCCTTTCTGCTTGATTCTTTGGATTTTCCATTAAGACCAGGCCACCAATGTCAAGATGTCGACTCAAAACCTTCCTATTATAACTGCGATGAAGGTGGTTTTGATATACTTGGAGGTGATCTAGTGCATTTTGTTTTTGTTCATCTAGGAACTCTGGCTCATGCAATCTTGACACACAGTACTCTTCATTGTCGATATTCCCTTTCAAAGATACCCTTAAGGAAGGAATATTCGACCTCAATAGGCAAGATGGATTCATAACCAAATACCAAGGAAAATGGAGTGGCACCAATAGGAGTGCAGATGCTTGTGCGGTGAGCCCATAGGGTAGGGTTAAGCTATAAATTCCAATCATGACCAACATCATTGATAGTCTTTTTGATGATTCTGATGATTATTTTCTTAGATGCCTCAGCTTGGTTGTTACCCTGTGGGTAATATGGAGTGGAAAAGTGATGTTGGATATGGAATTCTTCGTAGAGATGGAGGACTTCTTGTTTTTTAAATGGGCGGCCATTATCCGTGATTTTGGATTGAGGAACACCATACCGACTAATGATGTAATTAAGGATAAACTTGGAAATTTGTGTGTCGGTAATGTAGGTCATAGGAATGGATTCAATCCACTTGGTAAAGTACTCAGTCATAGTAATGATGAACGTATGGCCATTGGAGGATGTAGGATGTATCTTATCAATGAGATCAAGTCTCCATTGGGCAAAGGGCCATGGTGAATTTATTGGACGGATTTCCTGTGTTGGTGCGTGTATCAAGTATCCATGAGTATCAAGTATCCATGAGTCTGACATTGTCAACATTTCTTGAAAAAGATATATGAGTCCTTTTCCATGGTAGGCCAATAATAGCCCAGTCTCATAATATTTTTTAGCTAAGGTGGGACTGCTAGAGTGGGATTCAAATATACCCTCATGTACCCCAGTTAAATTTGCTTGTTCTTCTTTAGTATCGAGACATCTCAATAAGTTGTTGTCTAGGGTATGTCTATAAACGGTATCTTCGATGATGGTATACTTGGAAGACTCGCAGATAAATTTCCTAAGTTGGTTGTTCGAGAGGTCTAAGGGTAGGATTTGGGCATGGAGGTAGTCATATGTGTCTTTGTACCACCGAGAAGTGGGACCAACAAGTTCACACACCATTGTAGAATCTGGGACATCAAAGGTAGTGACAAAAATTTGTTCTACCAAAAACTCAAATTTAGGCATGTTGCTAGGTATATCCAGGAGTGAACCAATGATTTCCATAGCATCTACTACCCTATTTTGAATACGGGGTAATTGATGAAAGATGATGTTGTCAAAATATTGTCTGCAACTATCTTCCATCCGCTTGTATGGGGCGAGCTTTTCATCTTTGGTTTCATAGTCATCATTAACTTTTTGGACTACTAGCTGAGAATCTCCATAAACTTGTAGGTGCTTAATTTTCCATTTGATTTCCATTCATAAGCTTGTTACAAGAGCCTCATATTTTTCTATGTTAGTTGTGCATGGAAAAGCAATTCTGAATGAATTAGGAATAATCTCACCTTGTGGTGTGACAAATAATATGTCATCCCCTGAGCCATGATTAGTGTGGGACCCATCAACGTATAACTTCCATGTCGTTCTTGTGTCAATGGTAAAAATGAACTCATTAAGAAAATATAAAACTAGAGGATGATCCACCTTAATCAACGCGTCTGCCAACTGATCAGCAATAACTTGTCCTTTTATAGCTTTTCGTTCTACATATTGGATGTCATATTCACTGAGTACCATTACCTATTTAGCCAAGCGTCTTGTTAATGTTGCTTTACTAAGGAGATACTTCAAAGGATCTATCTTTGTGACCAACATTGTTTAGTGGTTTAACATGTAGCGCCTAAGTTTCTGAGTAGTGAAAACTATTGCAAGACAAGCATGTTCTATGTGACTGGGTGATCCCACAGTACTCGTTTATAATTTTTGGCCAAATTGGACACTGAACTGATTTTTTCTAACTAAATCTTCACTTTCAGACACTTATAGTGGCTAAACCATGAGGAATTTGAAGATGCAAACTAGTGATTTGTGACATTTTGTCTGTAGATTCTAAATATATTTTTTTCAAAAGTTTTGGAATCAAATTGTACTTCTTTTTCTATCTCCTTCAAAAACTAGTTTTTTTCAGTAAACACCATTTTTAAGGAGTGATGCTCATTGTATACAACATAACTATTTTTCCATGAAGGATAAAATTATAATTTTTTTTGAATTTAGATTTGTAACTACGATATCTAGCACCTTCGTTTGGTTTCATATTGTTTTATTGAATATTTTTTCCTTATTCAAGTTCCGAAGTCAAACCAATTACAATTCAGACATAGACGGACTGTATACAACATAGCTTTTTTCTATATGTATCGAAATTCATTTTTTTGTTGGATCAAGGATTTCAATATCTAGTGCACTGATATTTTTCAATTTGTTTTTTTGATAATTTGCTATTTTTCCACATGTGCAAAACAGAGAGCTTGATTTTTCGGTGAAAAACCTAAATTCACAAGACATAAAAAAATAAAATATAATAATAAAATTAAATTTATTTAAAATTATACTTTTTTGGAAGCTTATAATAAGGACTGCATACTTACAAAAAATAAATTTTAAATGAATTCATTTGATCCCCCAAAAGGTAAATCAAAAGTGGTTTTTTATCACCATTTTGATAGGTGTAAAGGAGTCTCCATTATAGGTATGGTTTAAAACTAGCGGGGTTCTATCCAAGGAGTTTTGATCTAAGGTGGTTTTATCAAACCCTCTTCAATTGGAATCCTTAAAATGGAACTTTTTAAGGTTTAAATCATTATATTTTCTAAAAATATGTGATTTCAGCAAAAAAATAGAATCTACCAAAAATTATAAACTAGCATTGTGGGATCACCCGATTGTAATTTAGCTCATATCCCACCAAAGTACGACTGATATAATAAACTGCCCTTTGATGGCCCTCATTATCATTTTGTGCAAGTAAGGCTCCTAGCGTTGATGTGGTTGCTGAAATGTAGAGTATCAAAGGTCATGCATCAGTAGGTGGCATTAGCACTGGTAGTGTAAGTAATCCTTGATCTGTTGAAAAGCTTCTTGACAATTATCCATCCATACAAATGGTACTCCTTTTCTGAGTGGATGTTGGAATGGATGTATTGTATCTGCTAGCTGCACTATGAACCATCTAATAGACTGTAGTATCCCTTGTAGTGTCCTTAGTTGACTTATATTGACTAGTGGAGGCATGTCTATTATAGCTTTCACTTTTGTTGGGTCCACTTCAATGCCTTGTCTAGAAATAATGTATCCTAGGAGTTTTCCTGATGTCACCCCGAGTACACATTTCTTAGGATTGAGCCTCACTTTGTATTCTTCTAGTATTTGAAAAATATTATCTAGGACCCTTAAGTGATCATCTATTGTCAATGATTTAGCTATCAAATCATCCACATAATCCTCCATGAGTTTGTGTATGAGATCATGGAAAATAGTTTTCATTGCATGTTGGTATGTAGCTTCGACATTTTTAAGCCCAAAAGGCATGATGTTCCAACAGTAAGCTCCCCATGGACAATTGAAAGTTGTCTTATGTTGGTCTTCAAGTGCGATTCTAATCTGTTTGTATCCCGAGAAACCATCCATGAGGGATAACATTTCATAGCCTATTGTTAGGTCCACAATCATGTCAATGTTTGGCAGGGGAAAGTCATCCTTAGGACATGCTTTATTTATATCTCTGAAGTCTGTACAGATATGGATGCCCCATGTTGGTTTTTTTACTGGTACAAGGTTAGAAATCCATTTTGCATAGTCAATTGATCTGATAAAGCCAACATCCAACAATTTCTTTAGTTCAGCTTTGACTAATAAAGAAATTTGTGGGTGCATTTTCCTTAATTCTTGCTTCATGGGTTTCACACCTGGTTGTAATGGAAAATGATGTAATACCAAGTCAGGATCCAGTCTAGGCATATCAACATATGACCATGCAAAGTTGATCTATCTTTGTGTGAAGAAGTTACGAAACTCTTGTTGCTTTGTCTTTATCAAAGATGCTGCAAAATAAAATACACGAGGATTATCTTCGGTGCCTATGTTGATGTCCACAAATTCCTCAACTAACATTGGTGACTTTTCTTGAGCAATAGAGAGAATGTTCAACTCTCCATCCTTGGGTGCCTCAAAGAGGTTTTCACCCTTGGATGCATCCTTTATTTTTTCTTTTTCATCGTCCAAAGGCGCCTTTCAGTTTTCACCTAGGGACTCGTCATTTTTATTTTTTTCATTGTTTTTTCTTTTAATTTTGTGACTAGAGGTGTGAACAGACTCCCCAAAATAATCCATGTTATCCAAGTCTATGGTAAATCCAGCCTTGTGGTCACCACTAGGTATGCCTTCTCGTAGTCCCATGAACTCAGCAATTTCTTCATCATTCTCAAAGGTGTCTAAGGTGGGGGTGTCTTGTTGATCCCAATCAATAAGTTGGGGATATACTAAGGGCATGTCATCACTGGAATTATCAAAGGTAGAGGCTAATAGGGTTAGGATAGACCTGTTGAAATGGTCATAGAATTTTCTTACCAAGTCCTCCTTGTTATTTTTCTTTGGAATAGGTAAGTTCTGAGATGGACCCACTATAAAGGTTTGGTCATTAGAAGAGGGTTTTTCATGTTCCCAAGAGGCAGGATCAAGGGATTCCCAATAGTATTGTTTAAGCCATTCTTCTTTTGTCAAGGATGTTTGAGGATGGGAACCAAGTGGGTTTTGTGAGGGATTCAACATTTGGTCAAGTTCCCCAAATAGTTTATCTAAGTCAATGGAAGAGGTGGAGGAGAGGGAATCCCATTCATATTCATTTGAGTCAAGGGAATCATAGTAGACTTGGTCAAGTGGTTTTTTGGA
Organism: Sequoiadendron giganteum; assembly: GCA_007115665.2. NCBI lineage: Eukaryota > Viridiplantae > Streptophyta > Pinopsida > Cupressales > Cupressaceae > Sequoiadendron > Sequoiadendron giganteum. The sequence goes on from CM021109.1 coordinate 14,044,858, forward strand.
TATCTCAATATCTTCAAAAGCACTTACTTCCTCTTGTGTTGGTACCATGGTACTAGAAACACCAATTCTAGTCACTGAGAGACAATGATGGGTTCAGTTCTCCCATTCTAATGTAGTCCTAGCCTGCTATGTCTGTCATATCCATTATTTTGCATTATCTCAAAACATTTTTCGTATTGATATGTATGTATTTGAGCGGGCAGAGGGGGTTCTTCATTGTCTTATTTGTATAACCAAGAGGTCACATCTTCTTGATCTATAGCTTCTCTACTTAATTCCCCCCATTTTGCAAGTTACTATGGGAGGGACGTGAAATGTGACAATGGATTGTCTCCTATCAATTGTTGGTAGGCCCTCTGATTTAGGAGGAACCAACTGGTTGATACAATAAGATTCTTTCATGTGATATTCTCCACAGCCCTTATCTTGGATCTTAACCTTAGGAGTGGAAGGTGGTGTTTGGGAAGTAGATGCTTTGGAAAGAGTGGATGGATCAATATTCTGGGATGAGTTGGATGATGAAGCCTCCTGATTCACAGGCACTTTCCATTGGGGTATTTTTTGTAGGCTAGTGCAATATTGGAAAGGATTAGGATCACCATCTATCGTGACCTCGGTACCATTGTATGGAAATTTAAGGCATTGATGGTAAGTGGAAGGGACGGCCTTCATAGCATGTATCCACGGTCTGCCCTGTAAAAGATTATATGGAAGGGTGAGATCCAAGACTTGGAAATTGGTATCCATAACCACATGACCTATTCTGATGGGGAGCATTACAAATCCTTTAGATGATCTTTCCTCATCATCATATTCCTTAATCATAATGCTCTTAGTAGTTTCCACACATGCTTCTGAGAAACCTAATGCCTTAACTAGTTTCAAGGTACAAAGATTCAACCGTACTCCTCTGTCTACCAAGACTCGTCTAACTTTCATTTTATGAACAAGAGCTTCAAGGTGTAATGGGTCATTATGGTTTGTCTTCTCAGTTGAGTAATCTTGTTGGGAGAAGGTAGCATGATGAGATTTGGTTAGGTATCCTACTATATCTTGGAAAAGATTGACATCTAGGTTGGTGTGGACAATCGTTCTCTGCAAGGCTTTGTCCAAAATAGCTCGATGATCGAGTGATATAGTCAACAGTTCCAAGATATAAATTTGTGTTGGCACCTTCCCCAACTATTCAAGTAAGTTTGTTAGAGGCTTGGAGGACTATGGTTGTTGTTGGGCTGGAGAACCTTGGACGGTTATCTTATTTCAATGAGTGTTGACAACACATTTAGGACCTTTCTTTATGGTAATAGTATTGACATTTTCATCGGTTGCTCGAATGTGATTTATGATTGAGCCTTGGGTATAGTCATACTTGGCTGAATTATTGGTCTTGTTTCCCGAACTGGAGGCTTTTCCTTTTCCATGGTCATGTAATGGATCAATGAAGACCTTGTGGTCACTATTTGTGGTCTATTTTTGTCCATTGACTTCAATATTTCCATTTTCAACAAAATTTGTATGATGTTCTTCAACTGTCAACATTGTTGTAAACTATGTCCCTTAGTTTGGTGGAAATCACAAAAAGCATTTTCGTCCCACCAAGAGGGTTTAAATTTTCTAGGATCATACTATTTTGGCTCAGGAAGTTGTATGAGTTTGTGTTTCATTATTTCTTTAAAGTCTAATTCAATCGGTTCCCCTAGGGGAGTGAACTCGCTTTTTGGAAACCTCCTTTGTGGTCATTGTTGTTGCATGTTTTGGACAAGATTGGTAGTTTTTTTGGCATTGTTGGATGTGTCATGAGAGGGGTTGTGTCCTCTAAATTTAATGACTGGTCTTGTGCATAAGGTTTTAGCATCGACAATGCCATCGTTAGTTACGTTCTTCTTTTGGGACCAAAATTTGTTCTTGTCATTAGGGGCATTTTGAACATTTGGATTCTTGTTTGACATCTTGATTTCGCCTTTTTCAAGGAGAAAATTTTCAAGTATGATGCCTTTTTGTACTAGTTCCACAAAATAAGTGGAACAGTGTACTCTTAGGTCACTTCTCAATTTTGGATTAAGGTTTTCTAGGAATATTGTGACCTTTTGTTTTTCAAGTATTTCAACAGGGCATTGACTAGCTAGACTCCTCCATCTTTGGAAGAATCAATGAAGTTTTCTCCTTCCTCTTGTGTGGTATGACATAAGGATGCAATTGTGATTTTTTTGTCAATGTTAAAGGCGAAATGTTCTACAAATTTTTTATCAACTTCACCCCATGACCTTATGCCATACGGAATTTTAGAAAACCATTCCAGTGCTATGCCTACAAGGCTTCGTGGAAAAAGTCTCATAAGATACCTGGGATCATATGTGACATCCATGCATGTTGAGGAAAATTACCTTATATGTTCAAGATGATTATAGTTCCCATTATACTTAGGCAAATTTGGTATAACATATCCGTGTGGGAAGGGTGTCATGTATAAAGCTTTGTCAAAGGGAAATGGACATAAGTCTTTTTCAGAAAAAGTCCTTTTGGTAGACATCGCCATGTTGTCCATTTGTTATTGTAGGGATTCCATTTGTGTTTGAAGAACATCTACTTTTCTTAATGATGTTTTGGTTGCGTTGTTGGGGTCTATGTAAGTGTTTTGAAACCCAATGTTTTATGATGGATTCTGGTTCAGTATAGGTATATGTCTCGTTTGCAAAACCCCTATTTATGGAATAGCACTAGTAGTGTTGATGTTGGGTATATCATTTGTTGTGTTTGTGCTAACTCTAGGTCTTTTGCTTCCAGTATTGGTGCCAAAGGGATTTTATGATGATGCCCCTATGGTAAAATTAAGGCCTTTGGGGTCAAGAACAAAGAATATTTTGGTGAATCGTTAGATACCAGAGGTCATATTTTTTCTATCCTAAAGGAATATTCTTTGGAATATTTGATGACATCATGCTAACATCATGCTGACATCAATAGTGCAGACAACCACTTGCCCCCTCATAGCCCTTCATTTTGCCTAGACAACTATTTTTTATTTTGGCCATAACTTGAGCATACGATGGTTTTTTTTGGAAAATAAGATATCATCAAAAAGATAGTTCCACCAACTTTCCATTGGTGTGGGTCTCATCACTTGATGTTTATGTTAGTGCATTCTAAAACCCATTGAAGTTAGAGGTGTTGTTTTTAGTCTCGAGTTCATAAATTTTGACATGTTTCTCCATTTTTGTGGTTCCAACAGTGTTGGGACAGTCTTTCAGAGTTCTTCATAACCATCCTTGCATTTTTCCATATTTCTCTTGAAGTAAATTTTATTAAGGTTTTTGTGTTTTCACACTCTAGTGAATTACTTGGACATCTTAGCTCTTGGAAAAAAAAAATTGTGGGATGACTTGTTTTTGGCTATTCTTCACGCATTTCTAATATTATGTCCTATTTGGGCATTGTAGACATATTTTTCATGCACATTCTCTTTTGTAGACATGCACTGAAATAAAGTGTCCTTCTATGTATACTTTTTGGGGAGTTTTCACATCCTATTGTGCCTTTTGTATTCACACTATGATATAAAGTTCCATGGGAGTTGATGTTTTCCTTTGGTTTTTTATCACACCTTTTTCAAGTGAGTGTTCTTTCCATGAAAGTAGTGAATCATATTGATTCTTTCCTCATACATGTGCACCTTAGTTTGCACACCCTTTTATTTGGTTGCTTCTCCTACATGAATTTCAAGAGGGTCTAACACAGTTTCAGTCTCCCTATCTTGGCTCTCCCTTTTCAACATTATGGGGGGTTTCTACTGTTGGTACTAAAGCTTCCTTGGTTTCACGTTGGAGTGATCTATGTATCTAGTTCTTGTTCATATGTACTTTCAAATGCAACATACATCAGCAACTAGTTACATGCATTGTAGTGAGATGGATTGCATTCTTATTCCTGGAGGTTCTTCATTTTAGCACTATATAATTCATCATTCGACAATAGTCTACAACTTCTTTGTGCTTCAGTGATGTTCTACATGTTCTTTTTCAAGACATTTTTTTTTTGGAGGATTCTTAGTCCTTCACACCTTGATTTGGAGGCTTTTTCAGTCCTTCATTAACCTTTCTCTTTTTTGGAGAGAATATTTCTCCCACTATGGTTTTCTCCCTTTTCTCCAGTTTTGAGAGATCTTTTTCTTGTACATGGGTACCTAACTAGGCCTTGTTTTCCGAGACCTATCATTCATTCTTCCCTTTTTAGGATTTTTAGCTACTCTCTAAGTTCATCTTAAGGGGGTGTTAGAGTAATCATGCATTAGATAATAATTAATTACTCTTTAATTAATTATTAGTCTAATTTATTCTCATGCACTTAAGCTAAACTTAGGAGTTCTTTATTCAGTTAACTAAGTTATTTTCTATGTTAACTGAAGTGAGCTATTATTAGATCATTTTGTCTCATTGCATGTGATGTTGACACTTGTCCTTATCTAATCCCTTTATCATTTTGGCTTGCTCCTATAGAGCACTCAATCCTCATTGTATTACACTCTAAGATTTATTCTTTTGATCTCTCGAACTCTCAACCTTTGAGGACTTTACCTTTCCTTTAAGATTCTTGAGGTTCATTCTATAATTTTTTTCTGTTGAGGAATATTGCACATATTGTTTGCAGATCTCTTGCATGGAAGATGTCTTTGTTCGTTGTTTGATCTTGTGGCTCATTTTTTCACAATCCTGTCAATAATGATTAAGTGCCAATAGAAATGATGATAATATAATATAATTTCTAAACTAAATCCCTTTAGAGAATTCACTGCATTGGAAGAGACTCCATGCATGGTATTAGAAAAAATCTTGAAACATAGTCTTATTATTTTGCCTCTAATTAAGCAAATGGATTACTCTAAGCTTACTTCACACACAACTAAGTAATTTTTTTCATATAATTGCATACACAGACATTCAATAGATAGATGCATTACATTCAAGCAAAATCTTCAAGAAATTATAGGCAAAGAGAAATAATAATAATAATAATATTCATGGGAAAACATACCATGCATGTCAAAAGGTTACTCTTGTTCACCACATCACATCTTAAATTGAGGCTATACTTGACATATAAAAGGAACTACCTGATATGAGAGATGAAAATTTTATTGCTTAGGAATTCTTATTTACACCTCTTATTTCTAGTCACATTTTGTTTTTTTCTCCTTATTTTCTTAGTTTTAAGTTGTCATTTTTGGTTTAGGATTTTCTTTATGCCTATCCTTTACCAATCTTTACCTTTGTTTCTCACTTGGTTAGATCTTTTACCTATTATTTTCATGTTTTAGTTTCCACATCCTTAAGTGTATAGGGCTTTTTTTTATTCATGGTTTTATTTTTGTTGCCTAACCATTTTGGTTTCTCATTTACCTTATTATTTCTTACAATAATGTTTGTCAAATATTCCCATGACTACTATGATTCTTTGCTTATACTTGTCCAAATTTATTACCATACCTATGTGTATGAAGTATACCAAACTATGTATTGGATAAAAGATGCTAGCATATATTTCCATGCAACATGTAGTTCACTCAAATTTCATAGTTTGCATGAGCATTCTTTTTAGATGCATGTGTTTTAGTTTTCCATGCTAAATGCATAGAAAAACTAGTTATATTTTTAGGAGCTATGATCTCTATAAAAAGTTCCCTTGACTATTCATAAAGTAAGTCTATAAGTCTTTTTGTAATTGAGGAGAGGACATGACCTCTATATTGAGACATGGTGTAATTTGTTTGAATGAATAGAAGTTTTTTTTTGTGTGTGTTGAAATATTTTGTGTTTATTGTTCACCTTTGTTTATTGTTAGTATATTAGAATTCACTATGATTCTCATGCCTCATCCTTTGACCATTGATTTCTTATAGTTGATCTCACATTATCATATCATACTTTTAGAATTTACATGTTTACCAAGTACATTGACATATCATACTTTATATTTACCACATTAAACCAAAGACATCATTTCTTTCAACAACACCTTTACATTTAGAATATCTTAGACCTTTTATTTCAATGATGCCCCTTGCATCTTATGCTTTTATTGACCTCATCAAGTTAGTCCACTATGATTTATTGTGATATCTAAGAACTAAGACAATGTGTGACATGACTATTAGGATAGTGGAACTTTTCCTTAATTACAATCACGGAAAGTAACCGTGACAATTTTGCATGACTTTATGCACCTATCCACAAGAAAGCATGCAACACATGGGAATGCCAACCTTTCTGGATTTGCTCCGTAAAGGGCTTACTTTTTAAAGCTATTGTAATATAGCATTTGAGAGATCGCAAGGTTATGTTAGAAATATTGGTAAGAACAATCCATGTCTAATTTATTAAACATATAAAGTCGAAGTACATAAAATCTATGCCATTTTTGAAAATTTAATTTCTTCAGAACACCAAATACAGCCTAGATCATGATGATCTGAGCAGATCGATACAGATCTGAAAAAAAGTTGTAATTATGTATCCGACCCCACCCTCCCAACTTCCTGTCTCTCTTTAATGAGAAGATTAATGCTTGTTCTCCATTATTTTTTCCAACTATTTAAAACTGGTAGATGGATCCTCCGTTTAAAGGGAACAATAACTCATTTGATAATCTGTTTTCAATTATTGAGCTCATTGCTATCGTTGTTTGAATAATTCAATATAAATTTAAGTTTGTTCTGGACGTTTTGACTTATTCTGATTCTCTAATTTGTGAAAAAAATGATGGAAGAATACAAACTTTATGTAAGTCAAATTTTAGTTCAGGCTTGCTATGCAGGCATGAATATCATAGTCAGAATTGCTCTGGACAATGGAATGAACAACTTTGTATTTGTAGCTTATAGACAAGCTGTTGCTACACTTGTCATGGGCCCTATTGCTTATTTTCTAGAAAGGTATATTCATTATACGTAGTGCAAGCATAGCAAAATCCAGATCTGAGTTGAACTTTTAGTATTTGTAGCCATGGCAATACATATAAAAAGGTTTGGATGAATGCTAGAATTTTGAGTATGCCTGGAAAAATTTACGTTGGTTTAGTATAATTCCAATTTACTGTGCAGAAAAGAACGTCCTCCACTGACTTGCACTATTTTCTGGCAGATCTTTGTTCTTGCTCTTTCTGGGTAAGTAGAAAAAATCATCTACTCTACATATAATAATTAGCTTCGAATTCTGCTTAATTTGATCATTTGGCGTTCGTGTAAGGAGACTAACTAGTGTAGTAATATTGCAGGATTACTGTGAGCCAGAATTTGTTTTTCGTTGGCTTGGCATACACTTCGGCCGCCTTTGCAACTGCAATGACAAACCTCATTCCTGTTGTCACATTTGTCATGGCCATAGCTTTTCGGTATTGACTTAAACCTAACCATTTTTTAATCTCATTTAGTTGTAGTATATGTGGGTGAGTAAATCAATAATAGTTGGTGGCATTCTCACCAAATATAGCTTGTTAGTGCATCTCCTGTAAGACATTGATCCAGAAAATATCATTAATATATGAAATTTGCATTAGATCATACACTTTGTAGCAAAGTTTGTGAGTCAATTTTTTTCTTTTCGAGTACAGGTTTCATTCATCAGTATATTATATAGTAAGCCAATTTATAGACTTTGTCTTTGAGAATAGATTTTTTATGAGGACATTTGCATTTACTATTACACTTAGTAACAAAAGTTTGAGACAGTTTTTTATTAAATAATTCTTAGTAATAATATAACAATATGCCTACATATTTGTGTAAGAGCAATATAACCAAAAGGGACGCTATATGAAATTGTCCATAAGAAAACATAGCCATATGAAAATATTAGAGCAATATAACGAAATTTCTGTTACATAATACAGTGCCCATGCTAGATGTTACAAGCTTCCAGCACTATCAAATAATCGATCATCGAAATAACAAGGAGTTTGATTATTTTAAGCATTCTGACTTTTCAGATATGAGAAAGTTGATATCAGAAGTAAGCGTGGACAAGCAAAAATAATAGGGACTCTTGTCTGTGTGGGAGGGGCTATGATTATGACGTTATACAAAGGCTCTACGCTTACTGGGACTCTTCTCCTCCTAAAACTGAGTACATGGTTGGTGGGTGCAGTGTCGTTGTTCGCTTGCATCCTTCTTTTGTCGGCATACCTTACTTTCCAGGTATTCATTGTCTCCTTCAATCCATTTGCACACTAAAAAAAATTAAAAATTGTTACAGTAATCATATGTATATAGAAAGAAAATTGATCAATATTTCCCGGACAGGTCTCTGTTTTGAAGAAGTATCCCGCTCAAAAATCATTCTTAGCATTGGCATTCCTGCTAGCCACATTCCAGAGCACAGTAGTGGGCTTAATATTTGAGCCAGAGATCTCTTCCTGGAAACTAAAGTGGGACATGGAGCTTCTGAGCATTGTATACTCGGTCAGTATATCAAACTTCATATGCCAAAACTTCCAAATGTTTTCAATATTTACACAATAAACATTCATGTTGACTGATATTGATGCAGGCAGTATTGAGTTCAGCATTTACATTCTTTGTTCAAACGTACTGCATCAATGAAAGAGGACCTGTCTTTCCAGCACTCTTCAATCCATTATCTACAATCTTAGTTGTAATCGTGGAGCTGTCGATCTTTCATGAGAACCTTTATGTGGGAAGGTTAGATAATTTCTTGCACATAGAATTTTCACTCATAAAGAGCGAGCAGCCTATACAATATCTTTAGTCATGCATGCATGCCAAAAATTATTACTGTTATCTCGAGACTTTTTGTCACTGGCTTTCAACTGTTTTGCAGCGTGGTAGGAGGAGTTTTGACAATCGCAGGACTTTACACTGCTCTGTGGGGAAAAGCAAAGGATAAAGAAGAAACAAAGCCATCAGAAGATGGGGTGGAAGATGGATCTACCAACAGCATTGGAGATTGTACAGTTGAAATTAAGCAGCCTCTCTTAAGATAAGAATCATATCATCAACACCAATCTCAAACAGAAATTTCTCACCAGCAGACAGTAACTAATATATAGTAGCATGGTAGCCAACTATATGGTGGAACTTAAATATGGAAAATATTTAAATTTTAAAGGTATCTATTGTTGGATAATGACAACAATAAAATAGAAATAAACAGTCTTATTTTTTTAAAGATATAAAAATAATAAAAACAAAGCAATAAAATAAAGTTGGTTTTTTTCAAATTTGATAGAGGTTGTTATCTTGAAGATATTATATATGTATCTTGTTGTCTTGAAGGCAAAATCATTGTAATGAATTGTAATTGAATGGTAGTAGCTGTGTGAAGATTGTAATCAGTTTCTCTGAACAATAAGAATATTGATACTTTGGCCCGTTGATGTTTTTTTGACATATTGTCAAGGTCTTACCACATAAATCTGCATTTGATCTATTATTCTATTATTCCAATTCATAATCTTCATTATTTCTTTGTAACTAACTTGTGCTGTAATATTATTATTTAAGTTTGTGGGTTTCATGTTTTTGTTTCCACAAGTGGTATCAAAGCAATTATTTTTGTAGTGTCAGTGTTAAGGTTTGGTGTTTGTTTTGTAGCATCAAATGGCAAAGATTTTGAATGCAAGGTTCGAGGTGGAGAAATTCAATGGAAAGAATAATTTTGAGCTATAGAAGCTCAAGATGTGTTATTTGTTAGTGAAACAAGGATTGCACAAAGCTTTGGTAGGAAAGTCAAAGAAATAGGCAAATATGACTAATGAGGATTGTGAGGATCTAGATACAAGAGCTCTTAGCACAATTTGGTTGTGTTTAGCAGATGATGTTCTTTTCAATATTGTTGGAGAGGATACACCAATAGGTTTATGGAGTAAAATGGAGAGTCTTTATATGACAAAATCCTTGACAAATTGCATCTACTCGAAGAGGCAGTTGTATAGTTTGTCAATCTCTTATATGATCATTGGCTAGTATGGGTGTAAAAGTCGAAGATGACCTGACAAGTTGGCTACATTATTGTGTTCATTGCCTGAATCCTAAAACCACTTAGTCACTTCTATTAGCTTTAGCACAACTGACACCCTTGAATTTAATTCTATTGTGGGATCTTTGTTGTCTGAAGATGTGTGAAGGAAATCTAACATAGAAACCTCCACATCAAAAGAAATGGTGGTTAAGAGTCAATCCACAGAAAAAGGATGACACTTCTATTAGCTTTAGCACAACTGACACCCTTGAATTTAATTCTATTGTGGGAGCTTTGTTGTCTGAAGAGTTGTGAAGGAAATATAACATAGAAACCTCCACATCAAAAGAAATGGTGGTTAAGAGTCAATCCACAAAAGAAGAAAAAAAAGATGAAGATTCGAGAGGTACATCCAATTCTAAGTCAAAAAGGAAAAAAGGGAAAGGTAAAATGTTGGTACTATAATATATCAAGGCATCTCAAGAAAGATTGTTGGAAGAGGAAAGCAGACAATGATGACTCCAAAAAAAAAAATGGTTGAGACAATTTCATGTACGGTTGATGAAGTTTGATCTATTTGTAATTCCTTACCATATCATGAGGAATGATTATTAGATTCTAGTGCTTCTAATCACGTGTCCATATAAGAATTGGTTTTCTTCTTACCAAGCTATTGATGGCAGTGTTGTTATTATGGGAAATAATGTTTCTTGTAATAATTTTGGATTGAGAACATTAAAATTACAATATTTGATGGTATTGTGAAGACATTAACAGCCTGCAAGACATGTACCAAAACTAAAAAAGAGTTTAATTTCCTTGGAAGTTTTGGATTCTAGAGGCTATAAAAAACAATTCAAGGTGGATCACTAAAAGTGTCTAAGAAAATTTTGGTGGTCATGAAGGCTAAAAATATTAGAAATCTTTACAAGCTAGAAGGGAGTATGGTAATAAATGAAGAAGCGATGGTATCTGAGGAAATAAATGAATATACTCATTTATGGCATCAACGATTGGGTCATATTAGCAAGAAAGGGTTGAATGTACTGATAAACTATAAGTTACTTCCAAATCCAAAATCTTTTAATTTTAATTTCTACAAGCATTGTGTTTACAGGAAGTGACAAAAGTTTAAAGCAGGTAGTCATACAAGTAAGGGTATTCTAGATTATATTCATTCATATGTTTGGGGGTCATCCCCTGTAGTTTCTTTTAGAGTATTATCATATTTTGTGACATTTATAAATGAATACTCTAGAGAGGTGTGGATCTATATTCTTGAAAGAAAAGCTAACATGTTTAGTGTATTTAAGTAGTTTAGAGTTTTGGTTGAAAAGAGAACTAGTAGATCAATGAAACTTGTTTAAGAAAAAATAATGGAGGTGGGTTCATATGTTTGGAATTCAAAAATTATTATAAATAATTTGGGATTGAAAGGCATAAAGCTATTGTTTACACTCCTCACAAAATGATGTTGTTGAATGAATGAATGGGACTGTTCTAGAGAGAGCAAGGAGCGCACTTAGTAATACCAAGTTACAGTAAGAGTTGTGGGCAGAAGTAGTCTCTACAGCATGTTATCTGGTAAATCAATCACCATCAATTGCAATAGATTGTAAGATTCCTAAGGAGGTATGAAGAGGTCATTCTTGTGATTATTCAAATCTGTTTTTTTTATTGTGATGCATATGCTCTTATTTCAAAATATCAACTTTCTAAGTTGGACCCTAAATCCAAGAAATATATTTTTGTTGGTTATGGCCTGGTGGAATTAAGGGATACATATTGTGGGATCCTACTACCCAAAGATCCATTATTATTAGAGATGTATTTTATGAATCTTCTCTCAAAAAATCAGACATAGTAGAAGTTGATTTGAAATAGGAACAAGTACCTCAACATCAAAAAATTTCAAACAGAAACTCAATCATCTACAGAAAATAGGCAGAAAGAAGAAGCTTCCAAACAAGATGAAGATGAAAAAAATATACAAGAAAATTTGGAAACTCCACAACTAGATCTAAGGATATCTACTCGGGTTTTAAATCCACCTAAAAGATATGATGATTATGTTTCATCTATTGCTTTGATTTCTAATAATGAGGAACCTAGTTGTTATCAAAAAGCAGTGGATGATACTGAAAATTCTAAATGGAAAATAGAAATGAAAGAAGAAATGGATACCTTGGAGAAGAATAAAACATGGGACTTGGTAGAACTCCCAAAGGGTAGGAAAGTTGTTGGTGTAAATTCACCTCCTAGGAGCACAATCTACAATATAAACCTTCACAAATACGAGAGAAGCAAATATTTTTCACCAATGAGTGAATAATAATTGAGATGAAGAATAATGTACATTGGCCTTGCTTATAAAGGCAAGGGGAAAGCCCATAAAAATGTAACCGACAACAACTACCAATTAATCAAATGCACTAATAAACTTCAATGCATTATGCCTAAGTAAACTTAAGCAGGTAAATATCCTATTTACTCTAACACCCCCCCTTAAGTGCAACTTAGGGAGATTATTATGAAATATCAAGATGCAATATGGGTCTCAACTACACAACCATGTTAGGTAGCCATTTACAATGCAAAATGCAATGCAATCTCTCACAAACGAAGAAAAGGAGAAAACCCTATAAAAAAAAATCCTCTCCAAAAGAGAAAAGAAAAACAAGATGCATGAATGGAGGACTCAATAACACCCCCCAAGGACTACATACATCATTTATATACAATCAATTATCCTCCCATAGGAAGGATAGAAGGAGACTACATAGCCCCCATATAATGAATAATGTCTTGCAGAAATGGTAAGTGCTTGAAGGAAAAGCATAGTCCAATGCCTACAAATAACATTTCTCGCTTTGGGAAGAAGATAAACCAAGTACAAATGTAGGAATGCTTCCCATTCTGTATAGTAATTAGCAAGTGAAATCCAAATGTAGGATGATAATGTCTCTAAAATCTACTCATGTGTCACCAAGACCATGAAAGATGATGCCATGAACCAATCAAGAACATGCCCAATCACAATAGAAAGTGACAAACAAGTTACCACTAGAAATTGATTTTGAACATTATCCAAAGATAGAGATGGAGTGACAACAGTTGTACCAGAACTATCATCAAATTGGAAAATTAATCCTTTAAATGTGTCTTCCAACTCTAAAATGTGAGATTCCATGAACAATGAACCAATGTCTAACAAATAGGAATCCTAATCAGGAAGAAAGTGATAATCCTGTTGCTAAAGAATTATGGAATTACTTAATGAAGGTGGATCAACTATCTCTAAAAAGAATCAAGAACCTCTGAAGCAACTCCATCCTTATTTGAATTATCAAAAACCTCCAAAGGATCACAAGCATGGTTTATCTTCTCTGAAGAATAAAGAGGCACATTGCTATTGGAAAGAGGATCATCAAGAGATGGTGGAGTATCATGATCTCCATATGATTCTCGAATGTAAGTCCAAAGAGCATAAGGGAACTTAAAATGAATAAGTGATTCCAAAAGGTTGTCATTTATATGCTCAAAAATAACTAAAGATTTTATCCCTGTATCCTTTCCAAATAATATACCCACAATGTGTGCCTAGAATAGGAAATTCATTATTGAACTATAGAAAAATGGGGTGGATGGCTCTCTCTAGGACTTCTAAGGTTTTAGACCTAAAAGGAAAGAGGTCCACCTTTTTCTTCCAAGCCACAGTTCACTCGAGAAAAAACCCTTGAGATTTCAATGCAAAGGAGATTGAAATCTGACAAAGGGAATGCTCTAAGGGGATTGAATGATAAGAAATAAGGGGTTCACCACCAAGCTAGGGCTTGGGAAAATGTATGGAATGAAAAACCTAGTTTTTTTCAAACTTGAACCAAATGACTTCAAAATGCAAGAAGAATAAAATAGAAAGCTACAGAAAAAATGTGTTGAAGACTAGAAACAACTCTGAAATGCTGAAAAACCTAAATTTATGGCCTAGTGGGACTCATTTTCTATTCTGGATGAATCAATCCCAGATCTAGATTTTTGCACAAGAGTAAGTTTTAGCCAAAAGGGTATCCAAATCTGCAAATATCTCTGAAAAATGCCTGCAATGGAACTCATTCACTAGAACTAGGGGATGAGTCTCGTTTTGTCGCGAAGTGTCCCAAGAGCGGGATCTTGAACTAAAACTTTGCAAGCCTCTGATGATAGATAAAATAAGCACTTTCCCACTAATTTCATGCAAATTGGATGGATATTTTTCCCTCGATATGAGTTTTTGTGATTCCTAACAACTTTTCATGACAACTTTGAGAACATTTGCAACTTTGTCATTTTGGTGCTTTTTAAGGCTTCAATCCACTTTTCTTCAATCTACAAACCTGCAATCACACATTAAAGGAGGGAAAACTTTTTGATTGTTAGGGAATGAGAGTTTTACTTGGTCAAACCCCATTTACGTAATTAAACCAAATGATGAAATATGATAATGAAGCATAAACATGAAGTAATGCAATTAGAAGCTTTCCATGATGGTGGATCTTGAATTGTTGCAAAAGTTGGTGAATAATTTTTCCCTTGAATGCTCTTGAATTCTCTTGAAGACACTTGAATGCTCTTGTGCACTCAACTTTCTATTAAGAATGTTCTCACAAAAGTCTTAGGTCACTTGATTACTTGTTAGTAGAAAATGAGTGAAGGAACCTTGTATTTATACTTAATTATGCAAGAATTCTCAAAATTACAACACTACTGAACCACCAAAAACATGGACATAAGAAGGGAAAGAGGATTCCCCCAATGACCCTCTAAGATTTTTCACCCTAGAATCTAATGTTTGAGTGAATGGCTCTCTTTCACCTAGTGGTTTTGGTGTTTTTGGGTGTTCATTCAAAGAAGGGGTTTGAGAATGTGTGTGTAGTGTGGCTAAGTGCTATACAAAAATGAATCTAATTAACTATGAAACTTGAAGCAAATGTAAATCTAAACTATATACAATGTAAATAAAATAACCTAAATGCTTGTAAATAGAAATGAAAACGGGAAAGATAGAAGCTTGTGCACCTAGAAATGGAAACTTGTAGATGAAAAGCCCCAAAATCCTCTAGAAAATGTCTGACATCTTCACAAGGACATTCCCACCAAGTTGGGCGACCTAGTCCTCTTGTTGGGAAACTCTTTTAGAACAGGTTTATGCTAAATGGGTACCTAGAAATGTAAAAGTCCCCAAAATACAAGCTCAAAGGGACTAGGTCTCCATTATGGGCGACCTAGTCCTCTTTTGGGTTTTCGGGAATTTGAAAGAGGATATTGGAGTCCCCAATCTGCACTCTAGATTCCAACAGATATCTTGTTTAGATTCTGCTGAAAACAGGCAGATAGAGGCCTCCAAGTTTGAACTAGGGTTTGGTTGACTTGAATACTTGTAATGATTTTATGGCACCTTTCTAACACCTTTCTTCTTCACTAACCGGCATACAAAAACCTGCAAATCACACATACAAAGAAGAGATAAGGGTTAGGGTTAGAGATTAGGGGTTTTCCTTGGTCAAACCCCTTTTGAGTAATTAAACCAAAGAAATGAAATAATGTAGATAATCATAGAACAATGGAGTGATGGATTTTATCGTTCCTTTGATGATTGATCTTGTGTTGTTACAGCAATCAACCCTTGAATGCTTCAAAAATGGTATCTTGTTGACTTGGAATGTGAAACCCTAGCTAGCTTGAGAAGAAGGAGAGAAGGGAGATTGAGAGGAGAGGTGAAAATGAGTGGTGCATAATGAGGAATTAGGGTTTTGGAGCTTATTTATACAAGTTATGCCCTAATTTGCTTGAAATAACACCATACAGGCCAACCTTAGGGTTTTAGAGACAAGAATCCTGAAAGAATTTAAGTTAAATTAATTTTTTATGCCACGTAGGACTAGGTCGCCCAAGGTGGCGACCTAGTCCACCTAGGAATTTTACATTATTTTTCAAGGATTAAAATATTATTATTATAGTTTGTCGGGATTGTCTTCATAAAACACTCTAACATAAGTCTTGTATGAGTATTAAGGGGTCATTAAGGGTTGATTAATTGATGAAAAGCTTAGGAGAGCATGGAAATTTTTTACAACACTTTTGTACAAGGCTTGGAAATGGGTGAAAATAAGTGGAAAATGGTCCAAAATCCATAGGCAAAGCTTCAAATGAGCGAAAAGTGACAAAGTCCTCACTTTTTGGTGACACATTTAGCCCCCACTTTAGTGAGAGTATGAACTTACTTTTAAATCACACTAAAGTAGCCCAATGGAGATGGCGGAGAATGATAGAGAAGAAGAATAGGGAAGATGAAGGAGGTGGTCAAGCCCCCAAGGATTCAAGATTCTAAGTCAACTCAAAATCAATGCAAAATACATTCAAGGGTGAATGTATTACAACAAGACGAGATACATGATCATGCAACAACAAGGTTTGAAGTGAAGAGAATAAAGAGATATGTACTCACTCTAGGGCCATAGAAAATTAGGTTTTCCGAGGGGTGAGGAGTCCCAAAAGGTGAGAAACATACACGCAGTTGGTATGTACTCACAAAGGTGGCTATGGGGAAAGTCATACCGCTTGTTGGGCTTCCCACTCAAACCATACCAAAGTTATACCTTGTGATAACTTTGATAAGGTGCCACAAAAGAAAGTGATGTTTTGAAAATGATTTTGTTCAAAGGGATTTTCCTTTGCTCGTGTGATGTCTCAATCTTAAGGAACATTATACGTAATGTGTCAAGAGAGGAAAAGTGCAAATTTACTCATTTTTTATGCAAGAGAGGCAAGGGGTCATTGTGTATGCAAAAGAGGAAAAAGGAAAATGTCTCATCCTGAACAAAATTGTGTGTAATGTTTTCAAGAGAAGGAAGATTTTGCAAGAAAAAGGAAGATCACACAATGAAATGTGAGTGGTGATGTATGACCCCACTTTAAAGGAATTGTGAAACATCATACTATGAACAATTACTTTAAATTAGAAGAGGAAGGGGACATGAGAGCTTGTTCAGAAAGCCCTATGTCGAGTCATATGTTTCTGAGAAGCTACATCATGAAGAGGAGGGGAGTATGTCACATGCGAGTCAACTTAAGACATGTCATCCACATCCCAAGCTTTCTCTTATATGTTCATGAGAGGTTAACTACAAGTCATAAGAGACAACAACAAGTGACATATGAGGGAGAAAGGCTAACTAATCTCTTCCCCCCACCTAGTGTAGGACAAGAATGAGCCGAAATAAATGAGGGATTGCAAGGGAGAGTGAAAATTAGTATCGATTAGAGGAGGGAGGTGCCCCCTCATGAGGGAGAGTTCCAAGCTCCTTAAGATTTCAGAATGTGTTTCTCAAGGCCTTACACTCGTTAGAGTGATGACCATGAACTCGGTGGAAGGCACAAAATAAATATTTGGTGGAAAATTTATTTTGAATGCGAGGAGGGAGGGATATCAAGTGATCTTGGAGGAGTCTCAAAAATATGCCTTCTTGATCGAGGGGAGAAGGAGGGATACCTACGCAAGGCTATATAGATTGTGAGATATTATACACTCTCTAAGAGGAGTGTGTAATATCTAAATCTAGAGGAGGGTGCAGGATGACATTGGTGTTAAGGAAAGAATCATTTTTTGGTTGCAAAGGATCACTTTGGAAGGTTGGGTTAGAAGGGTGAGGAGGGTGATTTAGGATAGGGTTGGTGTGGGCGCAAGGTTGCATGGTCTCAATGAGAGGAAAAAATCCAAGACCATGATAAGATGTTTGCGTGATAGGCTCTATAAGGTTGCGAATACCTTTTCTGTTAGCACCACAACCCTGTCCACTATAGCCAATTTGTTTCATGATCTCATAACCTTTTCCATAAATCTTTTTCAGCTTCTTTGGATCGGGTGGGAGGTCGTTGTTTGCATTCTTGGCTAAGGGAATTGAGGTGGATGTTGCCGAAGGATCAACCAAGTCTTGTGTTAGCAAGACTATGTTTCCCTTTGGAGAGTCGTTGGTGTTGGTTTTGGTTTCTCCCTTGAGGGGAGGAGCGAAGTTTAAGGAACCCAAAACATCGTCTAAGGACTTTGGTTGTACGGGTTCCACTGGTTTGGGTGGTGTAGAAGTGGTGAAGGTTTTGGATTTGTTTTGTTCAAGATGTAGGATATTGTAAGGTTCAGGATCAGCGTCAAGTGTGTACACTTTGTTGTTGTATATGTACTTCATCTTGTGATGAAGAGTGGAAGGCACACCATTCATTGCATGAATCCATGGCCTGACCAAAATGAGATTAGATGTAACATCATTTTGCATAACATGGATCGATGTGTCGAATGTGGCCACTCCAACTATAAGAGGCAAAGTGATCACACCAAGCAGTTGTTGTCTAATACAGTCAAATCCAGTGAGAGATAAGGAGGAAGGTTGGATGGTCGAACAATCAATATGGAGCCTATCCAAGAGAGTGACACTACACACATTGACAACAGAGCCATTATCAACAAGGGTTCACTTGATCCCTACGCTTTTGCATTGAGATATGATCATGAAGGGTCCAACTTTGTTTTTCACTTCCAAAGGAGGGAGCTCACTTTGGTGGAGAACAATGTCAGCATTCAAGCCTTGGATCATAGCTACAATTTCATTTGTTTGTGCATTGGAAGGGACAAGAATTTGTTGTAAGGCATCCTGCATCATGTTGTGATAGTGAGGGGAGGCTTGGATAAGGTCCCATAAAGATATTTTGCGGGAATATTCCTTAGTTGGTCAATAAGGTCATACTCCCTAAGGAAGGAATTGAAGCAAGGGGCAGAAAGAAGAATAGGAGGGGATGAAGGTAAGGGTGTTGAGGTTGAAGGTTGAGAATGCGAGTGGTTTTAGGTGTAATGTGTATGAGCAATGGTATCATGACTCAATTGCTCCAACACATTAGGCTTAGGTGGGGATAGAATGAATTCAGGTTTAGAATGTGGGGAAAGGATGAGTTGAGGTTGAATAATATTAACATCCCCTTTGGGAGGGGATTCAATGTTATCCTTGGTTTGCATCATGATATTCTCCCCAGGAGGAGAGAGTTTAGAAGACCTACAAGATTCATGTGCTTGACATTGAAGGAGTGGTTCTTCTAAAATATCTACATCATTAGTAGGGGAATGAGCATTGATGGGATAGGGAGGGGTGGGATGATTACGAGGGGAGTCTATTTGATTTTCTAGGGTCTCATTCTCTTGTTCCATACCATCTACCCTAGTAGGAGAGCGCGAAAGATTTCATCACATGCTTCATCACAAGGGAGGGAGGCATCAAGAGATGATCATGTTGGCAAAACAAGGATAGACAATTGACAGGGGGGGTGAATCAGTTGTTACCAAAATCAAACTTTAACTAATCCTTATATCACAGATCTAATAATTAATAATGCAAGAATAAGAACAACACATTAGACACAGATGAACACAAATATTTTATACGTGGAAACCCTGTGAGGGGAAAAACCACAGTGGATGTTAGTTCACAAGATTATACCCTGTTAGAAGTATAATGAAGAATAAAAAGAGAATGCACTTGCATTCAGGAACACTGCCTAGAACACGCTGCTTAAAGGGGAGGCTCACTTCCTTACATACAGTAATCAGATTAAATCCATCTCATGAATTTGAACTAAAAATAGCTTTTGCAAAAGCCTAGTTACAGTTCCAATTAGGCACGCTAAAACCTCTTCAACACTTCCGCACTCTGCTCTAAATGATCTGACCTTTATTCGCACCTGTACATCACTTTTACACTTGAGCACACTTTAAATGAGGAAAAAAATCTTGTATATATATCCGCTACATGGATTTGCATCCACTAATCAGTCGACCATAAATAAGGAATAATTTACAACTGTCAGCCTTGATACATGAATAAATTTCAATGTGTACCAACACAAGCTGGCCATAACATAGTGAGGACACAAAAAAACATCTCCAAACATGCCAAACACGCCAAACAATAAAATATTAATCCTCATGGATCTGCAACACGCTAACACCACAATGTCGGCCAAGAACATGAGCACTCGGGCACATATCAGAAAAATCTTCGATCATGAACACTCCAATCATTGCGGATGTACACCAAGGATAGATCATGATCTAGACTCATCCATGAATGTCATAGGCACATGATAAACACATGAGATTACCATACTTCCATCCGCTTTGACTAAGAACACCATCTACATAGACTGGATAACTGTAGGTATACAGATCATCATAACTTCCATAAAACTTCATGCACACCACTGAAAATTTCAGACAACATACTAGAAAGGTTCAACACCAAACCCTTTGAAGAACACCTTCAAATCTTCAATGCATAGAGCTTTCCAACATTCTGACCTTCTCAGCTCCACTGGCTGCCTATACTATATTTTTTACAATTTTCTCAATCTCCTTGACATATACAACCTTAAGAAGATTAAAATTCTAATAGTGTTGACATCAATGACAACAATATATCAGAAACACAACCACAACATCCAAAAATCTCCCCATTTGGCATTGATGGCAACACATGATGTGAAAAATAATACCATCAACCCAACTAACTCTTTTTCAACAATTTCCCCTTGAGATTGTGCACTTTTTGTTTCCTTCTCCTTTCCCATTTTTTCACATTGCTTCTCTCCCCCTTTGACATCAATGGAAAAGGTGCATATGCTCTGATTTCAATCTTGAAAACATCTGACTACTCCCCCTGAGTAGCAATCACCACAATATCAATCTGAAATATGATATAGCAATGAATTTGCGGACTGATGCAAATACCTGCATCTTAGTTCTGATTAGGAGGGGAAATTACCCCTAACTTTCCTTTGAGGTACTCAAAAGTATCCTTAGGCAACGAATTTGTAAAGATATCTATAATTTTCTCTTTGGTAGGTTTGTACTCTAGTCTAACTTCTTTATCACTTACTTTGTCTCTCAAGAAGTGATACTTGATAGATATATGCTTTGTCTTTGAATACAATACTGGATTCTTATAAATGTTAGTGCTTGAATTGTCACAGAGTATAGCAATGGGTTCTTCATATTCAATTCTGACATCTCTCAATATTTGCTTCATCCATAATACTTGAGTACAACTATTTGCAACAATAATTTACTTTGCCTCAGCAGTAGATAATGAAACTAATTTTTGCTTTTTGCTTAACCAAGATACCATCTTCTTACCTAAGAAGTATGCACCACCACCGGTACTCTTCATGTCATCTATATCTCTTTCACAATCAGCATCAGTAAATGCACTTAGATTAATATCATCTTTCTTAGGATACCAAAGACCAAGATCAGCTATCCCTTTCAGATATCTGAATATTCTTTTCACAACAGTGACATCATTCATTATATTTGGCCTTGTCTGAGTCAAGTAGAGAAACCCACCAATCATTGATCTATACCTTGTTTGATTTTATTTAGGGGATTCATGATTTTGTGTTAGTTTACACCTAGTCACCATAGGTGTACCAACAGGCTTTGCTTCTTCCATGCCAAAAATTTTCAGTAACTCTTTTACATATTTGGACTAAGATATAAAGATCCCATCTTCTAGCTAAGTGATTTACAATCCCAAAAATAATTTTAGCTCTCCTATCATTGACATTTAAAATTCACTTTTCATTTCATCAGCATACTTCATACACAAATCATCATCTCCTTCAAAAATAATCTCATCAACAAAGACTTCAATGATCAATTTTTTTTTTCATCCAGCTTGAAATACAAATTGTTGTCAGCAGTACCTTTACTGAATCCAAGCTTCAATAAATATTTGTCCAATCTAGCATACCAAGCTCTAGGAGCTTTCTTCAATCAACATACCATGTCCTTTTCATCATTCAACTAAAATCCATCTGGTTGTTCAACATAGACTTCTTCTTCTAGTTCACCATTCAAAAATGTTGATTTTACATCCATCTGATACACTTTGTAGTTCTTGAAATTAGCATAATCAAGAAGTAGTCTAACGACATCAATTCTAGCAACAAGAGCAAAAGTTTCTTCAAAATCAATACCTTCCATCTATGAGTAACCTTTGTAGACCAATCTTGCTTTGTTTCTAACCACATCACCTTGTTCATTCGGCTTATTCTCGAACACCCACTTTGTTCCAATCATATTTTTGTTCAGATGTCTAGGAACAAGATCCCATGTATTATTATTTTGTATCTACAATAGTTCTTATTCCATATCTTTCATCCAATGTTCATCCTTGCATGCTTCACTTATGTTTCTAGGTTTAGCTTTAGAAATTAGACAATATTCTTCTAGAATTCTTCTTCTAGTTTGCACACCTTTGGTTTTGTCTCCTATGATCTGACTATCAGAATGATTTCTTCTCACATACTTAAGAGTTTTGAAGTTTTCTCTTACCTCTTGTTCTTGTGATCTTTCTTCTGCACTTTCACTTGTTTCTACTTTTTTGATTTTCTTGATTCACCGGAACAATCTGAAGTTTATTCTATGTCTAAGAATTATTGTCAGCATCATCATGTTGATCGTTTGAATCATAATCACTGACTCTGGATGATTTACCAGTATCTTCATCGACCTTAACATTTGCACTTTCAACCATTTTATTCAACCTTTTATTAAAGCAACGGTAAGATTTTCTTTTAGTAGAGTATCCTAGGAAGATTACTTCATCACTTCTAGCATCAAACTTACCTATATCATCATCTCTCTTGATGTAGCATTTGCTTCCAAATTTTTTGAAGTATTCTACAGTAGGCTTATAACCGAACCATAGCTCAAAAGGTGTCTTACCAGAATTATTGTTGACATTCACCCTGTTAATAGTATACACAACAGTACTTACAACTTCTCTCCAATAGAAATGAGGAACATTTGCTTCCAGCATCATGGTTCTAGCAATGTCTAGAATGGTTATGTTATTTCTTTCAACAACTCCATTCTGTTGAGGGGTCCGAGGAGCATATAGTTTTCTTTGAATACTATGCTCTTCACAAAAAGAATTGAATTCCCATGAAGTAAATTCACCGCCTCCATCTGACCTTAGACATTTGATCTTTTGACCTGTCTCATTCTCTGCCATATCTTTAAAAAAATTGAACTTTTTTAGTGCTTCATGTTTTTCTCTTAAGAAAGCGACCCATATCATCTTAGAAAAATCATCAATGAGTAACATAAAGTACCTTTCACCTTGTAGGCTTCTGATTTTGGAAGGACCATATATATTAGTATGTATCAAATCCAGTACTCCATTAGAGCTATACTGTTTGCTCTAGAAGGAATTTCTTGTTTTCTTTCCCCGCTAACATTCCTTGCACATAGTGTTAGTAGGCTTCACTAACTTAGGTAAATCTCTGACTGCTTGAGTATAACTTATCTTTATAATGTTATCAAAGTTCACATGACATAATCTCCTATGCCATAACCAACTTACATCAATTTGAGCAATCAAACAACTTTGACTAGCAGTACTTAAATGAAAGATATTACCTTTTGTCTTTGTTCCTGAAGCAATTATATTTCCTAAACTTCCTATTATTATACACTTACCATTCTTGAGCTATATATTGTGGCCTTTGTCTACCATTTTTCCAACACTCAACAAGTTATGCTTTAGGCCTTCTACATAAATAACATAATCAATATTGTGCTTACCACCAAAATAAATAGTAACTCTGCCACGAATCACACCAGAAGTGTTGTCACCAAATGATAGGGAGGTTGGATGAATCACTCACTGATTCATGCTCTAAGTCTTTCTTGGAAGACCTCTAGGGTGTCTTCTTCACCACTTGCAACCTATAGGATCTCTTCCTTCTTAGGATCCCCCAGTTCTCCTTGCCAACCCAACTATCAACAAAGTTCCTTCTCCCAAGTCAACACTTGGTGCAATCTTGTAACACTAGCCATTAGCTCTTAAACTACCTTAAAGGCTACTAACCTCCTATTTTCTTGAAATGGTTTTACAGAGGTCTAGAGGTGCTTCCAAAAGCCTCAATCCATCCTACTAGGGGCATTAGGGATCCACCTAGCTCCATCTGCAGGTCGCTTTCACCAAACTCCTTCATTAGGCCTAGAAGCTAAGTCTCCTTCTCCGAGAAATCAGGGTTTTTCCCAAAGTCCTTCCAAAGAAAACCCCAATCTTTTCTTGGGATTCCTGGTTCATATGCCCACCTCTCAAGGATTTTTGGGGTCTTGGGCCACAACTGGCCGTACAATGCCCTAACCTGAAAATGAGCAAAACTAAGGCTTTTTAAGCCCTTTCCTGGCTTCTCTGCAACTTGCTAAGTTCTCCCCTCACAAATAGATTGGTAGAGACTCTTCCTTTTTACCATACCTTGGTAAGACTCATATCTTCTTTCTCCAAAATGAAATTTATCTCTAGGTTAACACCTCTGCAATTTAAGTGCTCTGCACTAGGGTCTTTCCTAACTGGGCTCTTCTCTGGCTCGCCTAGGATAAGACTTCCACAATAGCTCTTGTGCTTTCAAAGGCTCTAACTCCTACTATATGTACACCCATGGAGTCTAGTCACTAATCCCAAAGGGTCGTACAATTTGTACGGTGGGAAAGTGAACTAACACTCCATTCTTTATAAACTGCCTGGTTCAGACCAACAACAGTGTAGAAAACAAACTATTTACAAGAAGTACTTGAAATTAAACAAACAAACTATCTAATGCCACACAGTATTCAAAGAAAAACTACCCTACATCATGCATGAGTTACAGTGCCAAAATCAATCCATTAAAACATCACTACAATGTAAAAACCAGAAATTTCACATATACTTTTCTTGAATTCAAAAACTTAAACAATATGAAAGGCTTCCAACCTCACTCCAATTTTGAGGCATCCCATAAATAGGTTCACCAATCAGTTATCCTCTCCCTTGGGCTCTTCTTGGTTGGTTTTAGCTCTAACTATCAACATTGTTGAGCAACATTTACAAATGTTGCACAGTTGCAACACAACTTCCTAGCCCTATTTACATCTTGCAAAATTCCTAAACCTCCTATGGATCTAAAACCCTATTACACCTACACTATGGTCAACATGACCTTCATCTAAACACAACAAAAATTTAATAATAGATTGCTTAGTTTTCCTAGACAACCTATGGGTGCTCCTGCATCATTCTCCCCCCTCTGCACAAAAACTAAGGAATGTGGGGAGAGATCAGAGACAGATCAATTCCATACTTCTTGAAATGAGCTTCTTCCACCCATGTAGCCTCAGACTCTGGTTTGTCTTTCCACTGTATGAGGTGTTCCATATACACCTTGTGCAGAGTAGACTTCTTCACTCTGGATTCCAAGATCCTATCGGCTTGTAGCTTGTCCCTAGGAGGTAAGACTACAGTACTCACATCCTCCAATACATCCATACTATTCAGATTCATATCAGTCACTGCCTCTTTATACTTGATCAAGTCAGCTACATTAAACACTGGTGAAATACTTAATTCCTGCAGGAAGCTCCACCTTGTAAGCATTCTTGCCATACTTGGCTAATACTTTACATGGTCCCACTCTCTTCATTTGCAACTTTGTTGGTACTCCTTTCTGCAATCTAGATTTGTTGAGATGGGCCATGACATAGTCACCTACTGTAAATTGTATATCTTTCCTAGACATATCCACCTTAGTTTTCAACTTATGAGTAGCCTCTGTGATTGTTTTCTTCACTTGCTCTTGAATCTCCTTCATGGTCTGAGAGAAATCCTCTGCATGGCCACTCGTATGCTCCATATCTCTTAGATCTCTGAGCTCACACACACCTCTTGGATGCATACCATATACTATCTCAAAAGGACTTCTACCTGTGGTCCTGTTCACACTGTCATTGTAGGCATATTCAGCTTGTGATATGACCAAGTCCCATGTCTAACCATACTCCTTGGTTAGGCATCTTAGAAGGTTACCTAACACTCTATTTATCACCTCAATTTGTCCATCTATCTGAGGATGGTAAGCTGAACCAAAAGATAAGTTAGTACCCAGTCTACTCCATAGATTTTTCCAAAAATGATTCATAAACTTCATATCTCTGTATGATACTATGCTCAATGGTAATCCATGGATCCTCACAATCTCTTTGAAGAAGAGATGAGAAATATAACTAGCATCATGGGTGGTCTTGCAAGGAACAAAATGACTCATTTTACTGAACCTATCTACCACCACATAAACACTATCAAAACCTCTTAGTTTTGGGAGTCCTACAACAAAATCCATACTAATGCATTCCCATGGTCTGTTGGGAATAGGTAGAGGTTGATACAAACCTACATTGCTAGCTCCCCCCTTGGCTTTCATACAAACTACACACTGCTCCACATATCTTTTGACATCCCTTGGCAACTTGGGCCAATAATAGTACCTCTGTACCAACTCCATTATCTTGTTGATACCGAAATGACCACTGAGACTACCATTGTACTTCTCCTAAATGAGATTCTCTCTCATTGAACCTTTGGGAACACACAACTGATTCCCCTTGAACAAAATTCCACTCTGTAGTGTATACTCTAAGAAATGACTGTGAAAATGGTTATCAAAATCAGAACATACCTTATATGCTTCAGAGAAGTCTTCATCTTCTCCATAGAGATCCTTGAAACTCTCTATCCCAATGCTTTGGATTTGAATCTCTCGCACTGTTAGCAACCTCCTACTTAGTGCATATGCCACCTTTATTCAACTATCCTTTCTTGTGTTTGATAGTAAAGGTGAAGGCTTGGAGGTACTCCATCCATTTCAAGTGCCTATTACTTAGCTTTTCTTGTGTGTTGATGTAGCTAAGTGCCTAGTTATCCGTGAACACTACAAACTCCTTAGGTAGGATATAATGTCTCCACTTTCTAAGAGACTGCACTAGAGCATATAGCTCTAAGTCATAAGTAGAATACTTCTTTTTAGCCTCATTGAAATTTTCACTAAAGAAAGCTATAGGCCTACCTTCTTGGCTTAGTATTCCTCCCACTATAGTTCCACTAGCATCACATTCCACTATGAATAGCTTATCAAAGCTAGTTAACAAAAGGATGGGTTGAGTTCCCACTTCTTGCTTCAATTTCTCAAATCCCTTCTCTACTTCAAGAGTCCATTTAAATTTAGTCTTTAGACCACCCTTGATAGTATCAAGCACTGGTGCACAAATGCCACTGAAGTTTCTTATAAACTTTTTGTAAAACTGAGCTAACCCATGAAAACTCCTTACTTCTATCCCGGTGGTTGGTGTAGGCCAATTTAGAATAGCTTCCACCTTGCTTGGGTCCATTTTTAATGACCCTTGGGATACTACAAACTACAAATACACAAGCTCTTGCTTGAATAACTCACACTTTTCTAGATTGATGGCTAACTTCTCCTCCTGCAACCTGTTAAGTACCATCTCCACATGCTTCAAATGTTCCTCTATTGTCTTACTAAAGATGAGAATATCATCTAGATACACTACCACAAATATCCCTATGAAATCCTTAAGCACTTCATTCATGAGCCTCATGAATGTGCTAGGGGCATTGGAGAGGCCAAATGGCATAACTCTCCACTCATACAACCCATCAGTTGTCTTAAAAGCTATCTTCCATTCATCCCCATATTTGATTCCAATCTGGTGGTATCCACTTTTGAGGTCCAACTTAGTGAATTACTTTGCCCCTCCAAGATAGTCCATCAAATCCTCTATCTCAGGAATAGGAAATCTATATCTGATTGTAATCCTTTTGATAGCCCTAGAGTCAGTGCAAAGTCTCCACTTACCACCTTTATTTTTTGCTAAGACCACTGGTACTGCACATGGATTGATGCTCTTCCTAATTAGTCCTTGGTCTAATAACTCCTGCACTTGCCTACCCACTTCTAGGTTCTAATCTGGTGTGAGTTTATAGGATGCTTTGTTTGGAAATGAAGCCCTTGGTATGAAGTCAATCTGATGATTGATAGCTCTCTTTGAAGGTAATTTTGTTGGTGTCCCATCACTGACTATGTCCTTGAACTTCTCAAGTAACTTCTGGACTTCTTCTGGTATAGGTGTCTGCTTAGTCTTGTCTTCTTCCTTGGGTTGTACCATAATAACATATCCTTCACCTCCTTGCTAAAGAGTGTTGATAAACTCCTTGCCACTACTTAACAAGACACTAGGGGTCTTTGACTGTACTTCTTCTTCATCCAACAGTGACTGTAACTTAAATGTTTTACCATCTTTCTTGAATGAGATGGTGTTCTCCTTTCCATCATAGATAGCTCCTTTGTCATATTGCCATGGCTTGCCCAATAGAAGATGGCATGCATCCATAGGCAACACATCACAAACCAATTTGTCTTTGTATTCTCCAATGAAGAATTCCACTGATTCTGCTCATTCACAAGAACACTCTGCCCTTTATTCAGCCATGTCACCTTGTAAGGATTAGTATGGGGTATCTTCTCCAATTTTAGCTTCTTTACTGCTTCCTCTGAGATGATGTTATCAGTGGACCCTGAATCCACTATAACTTTGCACACCTTCCCAAGTATTTTTCATCTCACTCTGAATAAGGATCTCCTTTGCTTTGGCTCCTCCTTGACTGGTTGCCTGATTAGAACCCTTCTAAACATCAAGTTCTCCCCCATTTTTGACTCAATATCGCTAACCTCTGGTGACTTGACACTCATAGTGTCTTCTTGAGCATATGCTATTCTCTTCTCTATGTTAGAAGAAGATGCTTTCTCTAGGCACCTATAAGCAGGATGTCCCACTTGGCCACAGTTATAACATTTCATGCTGGCAAAGTAAGAGTTACTTCTGCCCGCACCTCTTCCTCTGTTAGAACCTCCTTGAGACCCTCTACCTCTTCCATAACCTCCTCTAGAAGTTGTTTCACTTCCATGCTCTATGAGTTTAGACTCTCCTTGACTTCTTTGTCCAGTCCCTCTACCTTGGTATCCACCTCTATGTCCTCTTTGATCTTTGCCTTTTCCTCTGCTCTTGGAAGTCTAATCTTGTTCCTTTTACTTTTCTCTTCAATCTTTATAGCCAATTGATAACATTGG
The DNA here is from genome assembly GCA_007115665.2 of Sequoiadendron giganteum. Lineage (NCBI taxonomy): Eukaryota > Viridiplantae > Streptophyta > Pinopsida > Cupressales > Cupressaceae > Sequoiadendron > Sequoiadendron giganteum. Next base: position 14,073,873 of record CM021109.1, read on the forward strand.
TGCACTGTTTTGGGCCTTAGAAGATTCATCTCCTCTTGTATGTTCCACTTCAAACCACTAAGTTATCTATCCACCTTAAGGCTTTCTTCCTCAAATACATTAGACCTCATGCAAAGTTTTTGAAACTCCTCTGTATAGGAATTTACATCTTGGTCTCTTTGTCTCAAGCTCTGTCTTTTCTTATGCAATTGAATTTCATAGTCATCTGGCATGTATGCCTCTCTCACTTTGACAACCATTCCCTTCCAAGTGGAAATAGGTTTCTTTCCTTCCTTTTCTCTCTCTGTCTAGATGAACTTCCACCATGTTAAAGCAGAACCTCTCAATCTTGATTTTGCCACTTTTACCTTTTGTGCTTCAGTGACTCCATCACACTCAAAATGGTTTTCCATTCCCTCTATCTAGTCCATGACTAGATCTGCTTCCAATTTTCCACTAAACAGTGGTATGCCTTCAAGTTCTTTTCCACTCATAGCCTTCAATGCCTTCAAGAAAGGCTCTTCTTGCAAAACAGGGTCAAGTTCAAGGGTCTTGTCTTCCTCTACAACCTTTTCACTCTTGGGTACTCTTCCTTCCAATTTATCACTGACCTCATAAGTCTTGGTCTGTACGTTACTCATTGCTTGCTCAAGTTGGGCTATTCTTTCCCTCAATAGTCTATTGTCTTTCTCCTAATCTTCGACCTTCTTGGAAAATTCTATATTTGTCACCATGATTGTAGAACCACTAGACTCAATCTCTGACATACAATAATCAATCCCAAATATTTTTGGGGCTCTGATACCAATTTGATAGGGAGTTTGGATGAATCACTCATTGATTCATGCTCTAAGTCTTTCTTGGAAGACCTCTAGGCTATCTTCTTCACCACTTACAACCTATAGGATCTCTTCCTTCTTAGGATCCCCTGGTTCTCCTTGCCAACCCAACTATCAACAAAGTTCCTTCTCCCAAGTCAACACTTGGTGCAATCTTGTAACACTAGCCATTAGCTCTTAAACTACCTTAAAGGCTACTAACCTCCTATTTTCTTGCAATGGTTTTACAGAGGTGTGGAGGTGCTTCCAAAAGCTTCAATCCATCCTACTAGGGGCATTAGGGATCCACCTAGCTCCATCTGCAGGTCGCTTTCACCAAACTCCTTCATTAGGCCTAGAAGCTAGGTCTCCTCTGAGAAATCAGGGTTTTTCCCAAAGTCCTTCCAAATAAAACCCCAATCTTTTCTTGGGATTCCTGGTTCATATGCCCACCTCTCAAGGATTTTTGGGGTCTTGGGCCACAATTGGCCATACAATGCCCTAACCTGAAAATGAGCAAAACTAAGGCTTTTTAAGCCCTTTCCTGGCTTCTCTACAACTTGCTAAGTTCTCCCCTCACAAATGGATTGGTACAGACTCTTAATTTTTACCATACCTTGGTAAGACTCATATCTTCCTTCTCCAAAAGGAAATTTATCTCTAGGTTAACACCTCTGCAATTTAAGTGCTCTGCACTAGGGTCTTTCCTAACCGGGCTCTTCTCTGGCTTGCCTAGGATAAGACTTCCATAATAGCTCCTGTGCTTTCATAGACTCTAACTCCTACTATATGTACACCCATGGAGTCTAGTCACTAATCCCAAAGGGCCGTACAATTTGTATGGTGGGAAAGTGAACTAACACTCCATTCTTTACAAACTGCCTGGTTCAGACCAGCAACAATGTAGAAAAGAAACTATTTACAAGAAGTACTTGAAATTAAACAAACAAAATATCTAATGCCACACAATATTCAAAGAACAACTACCCTACATCATGCACGAGTTACAATGCCAAAATCAATCCATTAAAACATCACTACAATGCAAAAACCAAAAATTTCACACAGAATTCACATATACTTTTCTTGAATTCAAAAACTTAAACAATATGAAAGGCTTCCAACCTCACTCCAATGTCGAGGCATCCCATAAATAGGGTCACCAATTATTTATCCTCTCCCTTGGGCTCTTTTGGTCAGTTGTAGCTCCAACTATCAACATTGTTGAGCAACATTTCCAAATGTTGCACAGTTGCAACACAACTTCCTAGCCCTATTTGTACGTTGCAAAATTCCTAAACCTCTTATGGATCTCAAACCCTATTGCGCCTACACTGTGTTCAACATGACCTTCATCTAAACACAACAAAAATGCCATAATAGATTGCTTATTTTTCCTAGATAAAGTTTTCCTAGACAAGCTATGGGTGCTCTTGCACCACCGAACCTCACTACACCACCATCATAGTTTTCCAAGCTTACAAATTTTCCTTTGTCACCAATCATATGATGTGAGCATCTGTTGTCAATTAACCACTCATATTTCTCTTCAACTTTGGATGCAAGACCTTTCTCAACATTTACATTACTAGCAAATTCAGTGGACACCTGACCATTTTCTTTGATAGCAATAAATACCCATTCATCTTCATTTCCAGTTTATTTACTAGATTCTTCATCAGTTATACCCTCTTTAGCATAATAGCATTTTATTTGAAATCTAGTATTCTTAGGCTTATATTTTGAAACTCTTTCAGGATATCTAGAAGAAAAATGACCTATTTTACTGTAAGAAAAGCATTTAATAAGTAACTTTTCTTTGTACTTACCATGACCTCTTGATTCTCTTTTCACAATCAATGCTTCCAGTTCTTCCAATTCCCTTTCTTCATCTTCAATCTGCTTCATCCCATCTTCATATTTGAATGTTCTTTAGGAACTGTCTCCTGAATCATATCTCTTTTTCCCAGATATAGTTGCCTTGAAAGCAGATTCATTCTTAGGAGTAGACTCACCAAATTCACTTAATTCAAATGCACCAAGTTTTCCAATCAACATGTCTTTTGTAATATTCGTCACTGTTCTGAGTTCATCAATAGCATGATCTTTTATCTTGTAGGAAGGGGGCACATATCTAAGTATCTTAGCCACAATTTCATCATCATTCATAGTTCCACTAGCACATCTAATGTCCATCACCAATTCATTTATCTTATGCGAGAAGGAAAATATGTTCTCATCTTCACTCATCTTCAACCTCTCTCATTTTCCTTTTATACTTTGTAGCTTATCACTTTTCACTAGTGCATCTCCTTCATACAATGTTTCCAGATTTTTCCAAATCTGATATGCAATCTTCAAACCCATCACATTTGTCATTTCTCAATCTATCAAAGCACTCACCAGTGTTTATATTGACCTAGTATTAATTTTTTCTTTCTTGATCTCATCTTCAGAGGAGGGACCATTCTGAGGAATATTGTATGCAATTTGTGTCATCTACCAGAAAGGTTCACCAATGCACCTCAAATGACATTCCATCCTTACTTTCCATAGAGAATAGTTTGTACAATCGAATCTAGGACTATCCTTTTTAAATGATGTCATCTCAGATCACCTCAAGTTTTTAGGCTTCTTTCAAAGGAACTAGCTCTTATACCAATTGTTGGCAAAAAAAGGATAGAAAACTGAGAGGGGGGGTGAATTAGTTGTTAAAAAATAAAAATTTAACCAATCCTTATATCACAAATCTAATAATTAATAATGCAAGCATAAGAACAACACATCGAAGACACATGAACACAAATATTTTATACGTGGAAACCCTATGAGGGGAAAAACCACGTTGGATGTTAGTCCAAAATATTATACCCTGTTAGAAGTATAATGAAGAATAAAAACAGAATGCACTTTCATTCAGGCACACTACCTAGAGAACATTGCTCAAAGGGAAGGCTCACTACCTTACATATAGTAATCAGATTAAATCCATTTGATGAATTTGAACTGAAAAAATAGCTTCTGCAAAAGCCTAGTTACAGTTCCAATTAGGCACACTAAAACCTCTTCAACTCTTCCACACTCTTCTCTAAATGATCTGACCTTTATTCACACTTGTACATCACTTGTACACTTTATCACACTCTAAATCAGGAAAACAATCATGTATATATATCCGCTACATGGATTTGCATCCACTAATCAGTCAGCCACAAATAAGGATTAAATTATAACTAACGGCCTTGATACATGAATAAATTTCAATGTGTACCAACACAAGTTGGTCATAACATAGTGAGGACCCAAACAAACATCTCCAAGCATGCCAAACAATAAAATATTAATCCTCACGGATCCGCAACATGATAACACCACAATGTCGGCCAAGAACATGAACACTCGGGAACATATTAGAAAAATCTTCAATCACGAACACTCCAATCACTGCAGACGTACACCAGGGATAGAGCACAATCTAGACACATCCATGAACATCATAAGCACATGAGCAACACATTATATTGCCATACTTTCATCCACTTTGACCAAGAACACCATCTACAGAGACTGAATAACTGTAGGTATACAAATCATCATAACTTCCACAAAACTTCATGCACACCACTGAAACTTTTGGAAAACATACTAGAAATGTTCAATACCAAACCCTTTGAAGCACACCTTCAGATCTTCAATGCACAAAGATTTCCAAAATTCTGACCTTCTCAGCTCCACTGGCTGCCTATACTATATTTTTTACAATTTTCTCAATCTCCTTGACATATACAGCCTTAAGCAGATTAAAATTCTAATAGTGTTGACATCAATGACAACAATACATCAGCAACACAACCACAACATCGCACAATCTCCCCATTTTGCATTGATAGCAACACATGATGTGAAAAATAATACCATCAACCCAACTAACTCTTCTTCAACAATCTCCCCCTGAGATTGTGCACTTTCTTCAACAAAACCACAACATCCAACAGATCCACTATGATTTTCAAATAGATTACCCCAAAGGGGAGGAGCATTTGGAAAGGGAGGGTCAATAGTTTCATGACTCGTACTAGGGGTATCTTCTAACACCAAACTATCCTCTTTACATCGAGGAAGGAGGTTAGGAGATGGGCAAGGGTGATGGTCATGGTTAGGGAAACAAGCTAAGGTGATGTCAAGGAATGTTTGTTGTTTAAGGTTTGGCAAAGGGGTATGAGGAGAGGGACACTCAAGATTTTCAATGCTTATATCTTCTATCACCAAAATACCTTTGCCACTAATAGGAGAGGTATAGGGAGAAGTACAAGTATGATTGTTATGATTTTCAACACAAATGTCCTCATCAAGGGGTAATGCAATGTTAATAATTGTGTCAATGTTTTGGTTATTAACATGTTCTCTAATGAATTCATTATTATAATCTATATTGAACTCATAAGAAGGAATATTACATTTATACAATCCATTTGAAACCGAATCAAAGCCACATCTTTTAAAAGAAAACATTATATTGAAGAGAGAGGGAAGAGAATGCAATGCAATTATTTAAACAAAAAAATTGAAATGAAATTTTTTAGATGGAAAACAAGGTAACTTTTTTATTACACTATGTAACAATCTGAAAAAGAAATGTAGTATATGTAAAATTAAAACTAATAAATACATAAAATGAGCTAATTTAAGGTATTTTTAATAAAAATACATGTTACAGAAACACAAACAGTTGTTATAGGTAGGTAATGGCACAAAACAGAGGCTAGAAAATAGGGTTTTCAGCTTTGTAAAGGGCAGTTTTAGAACCCTAAAGGGAGTAGGTCGCCCAAAATGTCGACCTAGTCCTCCTGATAATTTTGTTGAGATTTTTCAGGAGTTCTGGACTAATACAGGTGGTTTCTATGTTGTACAGTGCAAACCTACAATGAAAATGTAGAATTTCACATAGTTTGTAATGATTTAAGTGCAAAAATGCAACCTACATGCAGTTTTCACTAATGCAAATTTGAAAACCCTAGAATACAATTTGAGCAATGCCTAATGCAATGCAATGCAATCCTAGGAGGAGGAAGAGGTCCAAATCAAAAAAGGAAGGTATAGAAATTTCAGGTTCACCAAAATGAACCACCAAAAACATAAACATAAGAATGGAAAGAGGATTCCCCAATGAGATTCTAGGGTTTCTCACCCTAGAAGCTAACCTTTTGGTTGAATAGCTCTCTTTCACCCTAATGGTTTTGGTGTTTTTGGGTGTTCATTAAAAGAAGGGGTTTGATTGGGGGTTTGTGAATGTGTGTGTAGTGTGGCTAAGTTTTGTAAAAGAATGAATCTAATTAACTATGAAACTTGAAGAAATGTAAATATAAACTATGGGTATGTGCAGGGTCATCATAGAAAAAATTGGCCCTTAAGTGGCAATGAAAATTCATAAAATCAGAGTTAGGCAACTTGACGTAAAAATTTGAATAATTTATCTATATTATTTCAAAAATATGTAAGAATAGAATCTATAACAAATTGAATATAGTTTCTAAACTACTAGGTTTATTTTAAAAAATGGAACTATTTGGTGAAAATTTGAAATTTCAATGCAATAGTACTTAAATTTCAAGGAAAAAATAAGAAGTAGGTGTCTGTCTGACCACCCTAACCATAATAAAATGATAATATTTTCTTATAAGATTTTAGATATGAGTAGAGGACTCATGTCCCAATGTGATGCATATTTTTTTGTAATTTTTTTCCAAGTAAATAATTAATTATGATTTTTTTATTACAAATTTTAAAAAATATAAAAACTCGTATGTCTAACCACCTTAACTTGGTCAAAACTTCATGAAATTCATTTTTTTTTTAATCCTATAGTATGCGAAGCATAGAATGTGACACATGTTTTGGATTCAAAAAATGTGATACCATTTGAAAGCTATAGATGTTTTCTAATCAGCCTATCAATCAGGACTTTAGTCGTAATTCAAATAGAAAATGAATAATAATTATTTATTAAATTCAAAGTAAAGCATAATTTATATTGGTGGAAAGATGAGAATCTCCTTTAAAAACCCTTTTCGTTTCATCAATTTTGGGTTAAAAAAAGTCATCAGTGACATGGGCCATCATATCACTTACATATCGCCACTTTTTGGCCCATCATGATCCTGCACGTACCCCTATATACAATGTAAAAAAAATAACCTAAATGCTTGTAAATAGAAAGGAAAACGGGAAAGATAGAAGCTTTTGTACCTGCAAATGAAAACTTGCAGATGAAAAGCCCTAGAATCCTTTGGAAAATGTCTGAAATCTTCACAGGGGCATTCCCGCCAAGTTGGGCGACCTAGTCCTCTTGTCGGGAAACTTTGTCGGAATAGGTTTCTACTAAATGGGTACCTGGAAATGTAAAAATCCCCAAAATACAAGCTCAAAGGGACTAGGTTTCCATTATGGGCGACCTAGTCCTCTTCTGGGTTTTCGGGAACCTGAAAGAGGATATTGGAGTCCTCGATTTGCACTTTGGATTCCAACAGATATCTTGTTTAGATTCTCTTGAAAACAGGCAAATAAAGGCCTCCAAGATTGAACTAGGGTTTGGTTGACTTGAATACTTGTAATGAGTTTATGGTACCTTTCTAACACCTTTATTCTTCACTAACCTGCATACAAAAACTTGCAAATCATACATGCAAAGAAGAGACAAGGATTCGAGTTAGAGATTAGGGGTTTTCCTTAGTCAAACCCCTTTTGAGTAATTAAACCAAAGAGATGAAATAATGTAAAGAAGCATAGAACAATGGAGTGATGGATTTTACCTTTCCTTTGATGATTGATCTTGTGTTGTTGGAACAATCAACCCTTGAATGCTTTAGAAATGGTATCTTGTTGACTTGGAATGTGAAACCCTAGCTGGCTTGAGAAGAAGGAGAGAAGGGAGATTAAGAGGAGAGGTGAAAATGAGTGGTGCATAATGAGGAATTAGGGTTTTGGAGCTTATTTATACAATTTATTCCCTAATTTGCTCGAAATAACACCATATAGGCCGACCTTAGGGTTTTAGAGACAAGAATCCTGAAAGAATTTAAGTTAAATTCAATTTTTATGCCACATAGGACTAGGTCGCCCAAGGTGGCAACCTAGTCCACCTGGGCATTTTACATTAGTTTTCGGGGATTAAAATATTATTATTATAGTTTTTCGGGATTTTCTTCATAAAACACTCTAAGATAAGTATTGTAAGTGTATTAAGGGGTCATTAAGGGTTGATTAAGTGATGAAAATCTTAGGAGAGCATGAAAATGTTTTACAACACTTCTGCACAAGGCTTGGAAATGGGTGAAAATAAGCTGAAAATGGTCCAAAATCCATAGGCAAAGGTCCAAATGAGCAAAAAGAGACAAAGTCCTCACTTTTTAATGACACAACTACAAGTCGACATCAGATCTAAGAGAATAAAATCCCACTGGAATGGCGAATGAGTCATGTAGACACTAAATATTGTCCTAGGCCTATGACCCTTAACTTCTGCATAATTCTTACGTCTTCATTTCTCATAATTAAATAATGTTAATAATTTTCCAAAGTCATATGTCCTCTATTAATTAAATAACTTTAATTATTTAATTTATTCATTCTTACCTTTATTTCTTTCTTGATTAATTAAATAAATATTATTTATTTAATTACGTCGCTAATTAAATCTATCTTCTATTAAATAATTGTTTTAAATTATTTAATTAATTCCTATCACACTTTCAACTATAATTAAATAATCACTTTAAATCATTTAATTATTCCTTAACCTTTTCTCCTTTTAATTAAATAAATCTTTATTTATTTTATTTAATCCCAAAATCTTGAATGTCGAATTAAATTATTATTTAATTCATATAAAGGTTTATCCATGACATATTCCTCTGTGATTAGATAATTTCTTTGTTATATAATTAGTCATTTATCACTTAAGTCTAGATCTAATTTGATCATTCAGTTATTTGGTGACTTAATATCTGATTGTCTCTAATGAATAGACTTTATGTCTTAATCAGTCTGTTATCTAGATTTATTCTTATCTTCTACATGTAAACCTTTATTAATTAAATAAATTTAATTATTTAGTTAATTTATTCTCATCTTCTATCTATTTCAATCTTTATCTTTACATGCAGCCTTTATTCTTCTAGTTTCCACCAATGATTAAATTATTATTTAATTTAATCTCCACCATTTATGCTTTTTCACTCACACTAAACTAAACCTAATTCTATCACATGTCACATCTTTTAATCTTAATCGTTGATTTATCTTTTAATATGAGCCTATCATTCAAAAATCATATTTTCTATAAATTGGCTTTACCTTCATCGTTATTACTCCTCCTGAAATCTTATGAGTTTTGGAAGAAACTTTAGAATCTTCAACATTTTTCTAATCATTATTAGTAGGCCATACTTGCATACTTAAGAGAATTTTGAGGGCATCTATACTACAACAAAATGAAGAAGTGCAATGAAGGTGATTCATGGAATGGATGAGAGTTTGGTGAGATCTTTCTTTTGTTTATGCTCTAATTCCATTGTTCTTTATTGTTAGCTTAGGATTAGTTTGTCTACACTTGTACTACTAACCCGTGAATTTTCCCTATGCTACATCTGGTGAACCCAACATGAAGGACATATTTTTTGCAATTTCCATATGAGTTTCTGTGTTTTGTAGGTTTTTCATACGTTTTTTATGCAATCGCCAAGACAGAACGACATAATCACACACAACACGAACCACATCTGCTAATACTCACCATAACCACCATCCCGTACGTTGCAATTTATTTTCTTGCACTGCATCTTATCATTCTCATGCACCACATCCACCATCCTGCAACACAATTTCCTGGTTATAGGTTTGCTTTTAGATTTTTAGTTTTCTTCATTTTCAGTTTAGTAGATTAGGATTTTCTGGTTACTGAAAATTTGTTGACAACGTGTGGCAAGAGGAAATTAATGTTTATTTTGCAGCTTCGTTTGACCAAGACCTAAAAATATATAACTCTCATTTGTCGAAGGCTGAAATTGAAATTACTGATGAAATTTGATGCAGAACGCTTGTCGAAGATTGATTTTGAAACTGATTGTTTGATTAGCTTAGATCATTCTTTCATTTGGTGCTTAAAATTAACAACTATCTATTATGTTTGGTACGTTCGCATATTTTGTTTAATGTGTTCACACATTCTGTTGCACACTTGTGTGATCCTGGGTGTAAGAGAAATTGTTAGACTCTAGAACTAGGCCTTCCTTGGTGGGAAAAAGTACTCACCCCAAGGTGACTCAAACTGGCAACAAGCTAAAGAGAAGCTACTCCCGACCGCTATGCAAATTTGAACACTAATTTTATAAGTTTTGATGTGTTATACAGACAAGTTAATCTTGCCTCATGTATAGCCGCCTGAACAGGTGGCCTTATTAAAATACAATTGTTTTTAGATTACCGAAAACCCCTATTTGTTGGTATAGGAGGTCGAACCTCCAAAACTGTCCCACATACTTGTGGTTCTTAGTAGAGATGAAGATTTTGTCATGGGAGATTCATGAGAACTTGAAGCTTGTATGACCCGAGAAGTGAATTCCATGGAGGGGATCCAGTATGGTCAAGCTTTTAATCACCCGCTCTGAATAAGTGTAGCTAGAGAAATCTAAGTGGGAATTTAGTAGATATTGCCCTTGTCAACCTTAGGATCATACTTATCTGCTTTAATTTAAATGTGCTTTGAAACCAAACTGAAACAAAGTGTTTTCTGACTATCTTACGTTTTTCCAAAATTTGATCAGAGTCAAAACTAAAACAAACTTGTAAGCTTTTCCAAAAATTACGCAAAAATCAGAACCTGTTTACAGAAAACTGCAACTATTCATGAATCGCAACCATCTATCAAAAGTTGCATCTTCTAATACGAGCCACATATGCTAATATGAGCCGCATCTGCTAATATGAGCTACACTACTATTTATGAACCACATCTACAGTTATAAACCACATCTGTCATTAGAAAACTGCAACCATCTGTCAAATGACACATCTATTATAGAAAACCACAACCGAATGTCAAACAACGCATCTACTAAATCTGAACCACAATGGTTTGACAATCAGAAATATAAATTTTACTATCACAACCCGAGGTCAAATAGTCAAAACCAGTCTTTGATTATCCTTTCACAGTGACCTTTAAATAAAAACTAGAAATATTTGCTCACACTTTTCATCATTGCATCTTTTAGTATCATTTAGCCATAGCAATAGACATACTAGTTGTAAACCTTGGTTACATTTTAGGATTTTTCATTATCTTTCAGATCAATCAAACTTTTAGGACAATCACCTTTGCAGATTTTAGATTAGGCCAACTTGCCATACTTTGGATAAACCCTTGCTTCAATGAAAATTGTCATTGAACCTAGTCACTTTTCACAAATATCTTTTGTCATCTTTGTGAGTTCTTCCAACTCATCAGACTAGTTTGGGAGCTCACTTTATCTCTTGGTCTTAGCAAAAGGTACATTTACAAACTAAATTGAAGCCTTGGTTAAACTTTAGATGGTTAGTAACCTCTTTTCAAATCTTCCAAAGTTGACTACACTTTAGTATACTTAGACATGGTCATTTTGGAACACCATCATTTTAGACTTTAATCAACATTTAGCATTCCTTATTTTCCAAAAAATACCAAAAACATAATTGTATTAGCATTCATTTCTTATTTAAAAAAAAAATCCAAATGTATAGACTAAAATCATATCATTCATAGACATGGTTTTGCATCATCCCCATTTTGAGCATATCTTACATGGTCGAAACAAGGTCCAAAAAGAAACAAAGAGAAATGGCTTATCCACAAGACTACATCAATCCATTTTCAAACCCACCATCAGGGACATCGAGACCTCACAAGAATTTACTGGAAAAGAATTTCACTAGAGACACACACGGAGGTGTTTTAGTTGAATACATAAACGTTGTTGTCCAAGATCCTGAATTTTCCTCCTTTGTAGATGAATGCTTAGAAAATAATCCTCAATGATATCTAGCAAATTTGTTAGTAACAGGGGCCACATTACCTCCTAAATTTGACATTCACACATTGAAAACTACTAATATTGTAGTGAGACGAAGTTTGAGACTCATGTCATCCCATGATAGCACAATCATTGTGGATCTTGGGTTATCTAGCTCTTTCACTCCTTGTATTGACACTAGTACACTAGGTATGGACAACACCCTTAAAAAATATTTGCCTTCAAGTAGTATGCAAGTTGAAACAAGGAATGATAGTGTCCCACAAGAAAACATAATTCAAATTCATGAGGACCTAGAAAACTTACAACATCAAGTACAAAATGACAACATTTCAACTACTACCATCCCTACTATAGATAACATTCACTGCATGCTTGAAAGTGAAGATGGACTTGATCTTGTGAAAAACATAGTCCAAATCTTTGGAAAACACCTCACCCCAACCACTAGTTTTCCTTTACCAACAAGCAATGTCACAAGCTAAGGAGGAACTCAAATTCCTCCTCCCAAAATAATTGCATCAATAACTACCTATACCAACCCTCAAGTCATAACAACAATGCAACAAACTAGTAATGTGATTCCTTCCTTGGGTATTCCCGCTAGCATCCCTAATTCCTATGTGGCATCACATGTCATATCTCCCACCACCTTACCACCTATAAGCATTCCATTCACTTTTCCTTCAAACACATACTCCTTCACCATTTTCACTTCCATCTCATAACACAAGTAATGACCCTCTCATAAACCAACTTTTCCAAACCGTTTCATCCCTTCAAAAGAAAGTTTTTACCATAAACCAAAATCAAAATGGCCCGCCTACATATTATGTCAAAAGAAACCCAATGTCCTTGGAGATATTGCAAACATCGATGCTACAAGGTGTAGAGGTGCCTAGATTTGATAAATATGAAGGGAAGGGAGATCCTCCTAACCATTTAATGCCTATACCACATTGTGTAGTGATTTTTTCCTTGATGATAAACTCTTGGCTAAGCTTTTTCCTAGGTCGTTGAAAGATACTACCTTGGAATGGATCTCCTCTTTACCGAACAACTCAATTAGTTCATTCAATGAACTTGTTGATGCATTTGTAAACCATTTCCAAGTGCATATGACTCCTATGATGACCTTGGCCGATTTGATGAGATCTAAGAAAAAGGAAGAAGAAAAAATAATTGACTTTATCTCACGCTATCAATCGCTTTATTCTCAAATCAATGTCAAGGACCCCGACCCTCACCTTCAAAAGATGTTCATAGAAAATTTTCAAAGAAAGATTCAAGACAAGCTCACTATGATGAAATTCCCATCCTTCATGAACTTGTGTACTACCCTCCATGATTATCAAAATTCAGTTAGTTGTTAAGATACAAAGTCCACTTCTAGCCAATTTGAGAAATCTAAGCCTGCAAAAGAAAAAAATTTCCCAACATTTTAGAAAACAAAATAAAGGGTTCCTTCAATTTAATCCCTATGAAAAAACAACTCAAAATGTCAATAACCAAGAAGTTGTTATTAGAGCCACGATACCCTATAGTTATGGGGACTTAAAAATACAATTCACCCCCTTACCTGATACCCTTCATAACACAATGTCCCGACTTTTAGAACAACCGATTACCTTACCTCCCATCAAAACACCCAATCCTAATAATAATTTACCCCCAAGCTTTAGATCAAATGCTTATTACCACTATCACTAAAAAAATAGACATGACACAGAACATTGTAAGCATCTTAAAGATATTTTGCAAGGCTTCATTGATTCTGGTCATCTCTCTGTTGGAGGTGTTAGTGATCAAAGAAATAAGTCTATTGCCCCTCCTAACAAAATTTTGAAAATTTTCACCAACCCCATGCCAAAACATAGTATTTCATTTGTCAAAGCCAGTGAAACTAAAAAAAATGATGTGTTGAATGTTGATACGGATGATGATAACAATGATTCTATTCAACATAATTCTATTGATAATGATCCTATGGATGAAATGGTAGGAGTGATATAGATGTCATTTCTCATAGGGGTTGAACTAAAAATCCTCTTAACATTGCTTTCTCCTCTAAGGATATACTTAAACATGCATCGGATGGTCCTATTTACATAGCCGACCGTATCTATAATAAGCCCACTAATGGCATACTAATAGATCCTGCCTGTGGAGAAAATGTGATCACCGAGGAATTCCTACTTTTGCATGAGCTCTATAATGACATATATGACAAATCGAAAGCATGGATCAAGACCCATAATGGTTTTGCTTTCCCTATAATGGGATCGATCACTCTTCCTTTACAAATACGACTGGAAAAACATTAGATACTTCATTCTCCATCATCCCGCAGTTGGAACAATTTCATGTGAAGCTAGTCTACCCATGGCTTTGCTCCATGAAATTTATCCCTTCGATTGTGCATAAATGCTTAAAGTTTCTCTTTGAAAATTAAATATTCACCATCCATCATAGTGGCTTTAACCCTTTGTCCTCCAAAGGAAACTTTTCCTTAGATTCCTTTTGGCCTGAGCCTATGGAACCTATAAAACAAAAAGAAGACTTATTTCTCTTGTCTTATCAAAAGTTCAAGGGAAAGAAAATACCAGAATTATCCCTTTAAAACATGTCTCCACCTACCACTGAGCCAACCATCCTTGACAAAACCATGACTGAGCCTAAATAAATTCCAAGCCACCAAGACCAACCTAAGACTGAACCTTCACCTACCTCCTACAAACAACCAAGAGACAATGAAAACAACCCCGTCACACCTCCTAGAATAAAATAGGTTTTACAAAATCAAAGAGAAAGTGGTCAAACAATCCCTCGCAGTTCCTTTCATTCCTCCCCTTAGGGAAGAAAGGAAACCTATGGTTGATCAACCCGCTCCTACACAAATGCAACTTGAAAACAAAACTAAAAGAAACATCTATGTGTTAGAGAGCGTAGATGTAGACATCGTTCCCTTGCTCACAGGCTGGATGAAGAAATAAATAAAGAAAATAAAAATCCCAACTTGACTGAAGCAATGCATGAAAAATCTACCCCTTCCCCAAAACAAAAAGATTATATAATGTAACCACAACAAGATTTGAAGCCTTCTTTGAATATTATCATTCGACTTCTTTTTGTGATCAATTTGGATGAAAATGATGAGGTTGCTAAAATTGACGAAGAGGTGCATAATGAATTGAATACATTGTTTTCCTCTTCCATGAGATTAGATGAAAAATCTCCTAAAAAGAGTGTTGAACTTGGTACTGGCCCTAGTTCGGCACTTGCTATTGTCCCTTTGGCTAGTTTCCCACCTTCAATGAAGATGATTGGGATGCGGATGACTTACTCATAGGTTGACTCACATGTGCCTTACTAGTCTTTTACATTATTTCTTTTTCATTTCCTTTTGTGTGATAGCATGTGCATGATGTAATCTCCCGTGACATTTTGTTTGATGTATCTCTCTCTCCTTGCACATTCTTCTATATGTACCTTCATTCTTCTCTATGTCACAATAATTTTTCGTTTGTCTTGTGTTTCCAATTTTGGGATGATGCAAGGCATTCAGACATTCATGTTTCTTCCATGTTGACCCAAAATATTTTTCATTTTCCTTTATTTCCTTTTTGTCTTGTGTTTTCCTTTTCGGGATGACGTAAGGCGTCGAGACATTCATGTCTCTTCCATGTTGACCCGAAAGGATTTTTTCTCTTTTTTCGCCCTCTTTGTGTCATTATTCCAGTTCTATGTGTATTTGGGGAATGATGATAGTTTCAATCTATCTCTAAAACATTATGGCAAGAACATACTAACCCCAAATCCATAGATCCCTTATGTGTTTGGTGTTTTCATTTTTGGGGGGCAACCCTTCTCTCTTTTCCTTTTCTTTCACATGACTTGGCAGAGAGATTTCCAAGTTATCTCTCACGTTTTCTTTAATGTTTGCATTTATCTTTTGCCACTTTAAATTAATTTCTCACAGTATGGTGTTTAGCAATTTCTGTAAAGTGGGGCCATACATTGGCATTATTCTTTTGCATTTTCCTTTTACATGGTTCATGGTGCAGTTTTATTATTTCGTATGATGTATTTTTTGCTTTGTGGATGAGATTAGGTGTGATGTCCTTCAGGAGTGTGATCTCTCTTAGCATATTTCATTCCTCTTAGTGGCTTTATGTGACACACTACATCCCCTAAGTTGCAAATTTCCTATTCTTTGATTGGTCCTCTCTTGGAAACATTAGGCACAATGCTCCCTAAGTTAAAGACTTTGCATAAACTAAGAAAGTCTCCTTTGAACATTCCTTATTTTGCATTTGTAGTTATATGGCCACCTTACATAACACAACTTCCATGCCTGTAGAGCCATCTTGTTTGTTCATGATCTCCAAGCATACGAAGTTTTCCTTGTCTCATGAAGCTTGAAAATCATTTATTTTGTGTGGCACCTTATTAAAGTTATCAAGGGTACAACTTTGTATGGTTTGAGCAGGAAGCTCGACCGATGCATGAATTTCCCCATAGCCACTTGCATGTGTTTGTGAGTACATACCAGCCATGAGTGTATGTTTCTCACCTTTTAGGACTTCTCACCCAGTGGACAACTAGGAGTCCCATTGCCTAAGAATGAGTATGTATTTTTTAGACAAACAACCTAGATTTGATCCACATTGTGATGGAAAAACAATATAAGCTTGATACAACTCTCTTTTATCTTTTATCTTTTCTCTTTTTAATCTTTGGAAGTGCATGCTTGTGCTTTGTTGTTTCTCTTTATATCATTCTCATGTGTGTTCTTTTGTGCCCATGTTGACTTTTCTTGGGATCTTGATCCCGGCGGCTTGATCACCCCTCTTGATCATTGGTGTTTTATCTTATTGGCATTGGTACATTTGAACCCCTCTTGATGTGTGTGTTTTTCTACTTTAGTGTGATTTTGAAGCAAGTTCATCATCTCATTAAAGTGGGGGCTAAATGTAGTGTCAAAAAATGTCATCGAGACATTTTCACACTTGTTTGGGCCTTCCTTGCTGAATTAGGCTTAATGTTACCTTGATTTAGTGTTATAATGTGGTTGAAACATTCACATTAGCTCTTAGGCCACTGTGAACTAATGGATTTAAATAACCTTGCTAAAGTGTTGTAACTCACTTTCACACTTTTATAAGGTCTTATCAACCTAATAAACCTCTTTTTAATCAAAATTAATCTTAATCTTGCCTTATTTGGAGTGTTATAACACACTTTAACACTTATCTAGGCTTTTCATTAATAATTGGGCCTTATTATGCTTTAATTGGCCCCATTTTGCATCCACAAGCCTCATTTATTGCATATTTTTGAGGATAATCTTAACACCAATCATCATCCAATCATAATTCAGGTGTTTCAGGTTTGAATGGCTCAGATTTAGCGATCTTTGACTCATTCGCCACCTTGGTTGAATGAGTCCCACCTAGATCTTTTGGCCCCAAACCTAGTTTCACATAATTCTAAGCATTTTTAAAATTGGTCCCAAAAATTAAGCCTGGTGGGACTCATTCACCACCTTGGGCGAATGAGTCCCATGTGGCCCAAAATTATAATTAATTAAAATTATTGCCAAGATTTTATTCTCCTAGATCTAATGTCGACTTGTAGTGTTGTAATTTTGAGAATTTTGGCATAATTGAGTATAAATACAAGGTTGTTTCACTCATTTTCATTCTAAAAAGAAATCAAGTGATCCTTATAGCAAATTGAGTTCACAAGAGAATTCATAAGAGCATTCAAGAGAATTCAAGGGTAGATCATCAAGAATTCTAGACCAACATTTAATCATCTATCATCATGTCAAAGATTACATGCATCATGTTTGGTTTTGAGCTAACAATTGTGATGTAGGATTTCATGATTCAAGCAAGTGTTCAATTCAAGATCTATCTCATTCAAGAAAGGATTAATATCTACATTCATTTGAGCCATCTCAAATGTATTTGCAGTAATTTATTGCTAGAGTTTGTTGAGTTTCAACATTATCATATTTTCATTCATCATTCTCTATTCATATTTGATTTCATTTCAAGGTTTAATTACCAACAAGGGGTTTGACCAAGGAAAACCCCTATCTACTAACCCAACAACATTTTTCCCTCTCCTTTGTGTGTGATTTGTAGTTTAGGTTGCATATTTCCTAAGGAGAAATATTGGATAAAATTCATCAAGACTTCAAAGTTGTCAAAGTTGTCAAAAAGCCTTGGAGAACCTTGGAGAAGACCTATAGGTTGCAAATCAGAGATTCGGATCTAAAAACTTGCAGAGGTAGATTATGCAAACCAAGAAGAGAAAATTCAAATCTTGAAACAATAGAAAATCCCAACTGGATTGATTCACCACTTCTAGTGAATGAGTCCCAATTCCAGTCAATTTTTAGGTTTTTGCAGATTCAAATACCCATTTGGCAAATTCTTGTTCTCACACAATTTTCCAGAATCTAGACTGATTCGCCCAGCTTGGAAAATGAGTCCCATTCAACCTTGAAGTCCTACTTTCAAGTGTTCCAGATCTTCATCCAACCATCTACAGATTTCTAGGTGCACACATTTTGTTTTGTAGATTTGTGTATTGCTTCATTCACTTTTCTAGGTCTTTTAGTGTTACTTTACATTCAATTAGGGTTTTTCATTTCATCGTGCATTTCATTATCTTATATAAGTATAAACTTGGTGGTGAACCCCTTATTAGATCATATTCATCCCCTATAACAACCCTCTTGCAAGATTTCTTTCTCTTTTGCATTGAGATCTCAAGGGTTTGTTCTTGAGTGAATGTTAGTGAAGATTGTCATTCTAAGTTCTAAACCCTAGAAAAGCCATCATTTTTTTCCTTTCACCTATAATGCAGGTTTGATTTAATAACCTGTATAATTTTTTTTTAAACCACCACCTCTTTTCAAATCAACCTACAAATTTTTAAGTTTTTTATTTTATTTTTTATAAAATTTTGAAAATAAAGAAATTTTAAAAACCAAATGCTGGTTTTGAGATTTTATTTTTAATTTTCATGCACAAAGGGTGATATGCAATTTGTACAACCCCTGAAGCAAAAATATTTTTTCCTCAAAAGCGCCAGACAACCAAATTGGATAAATTTATAGTCAAAATTTATGGAATCAGCCTCTTGAATCCAACAATGAGGTCCTTTGTGCCAAAATGCACCAAAATTGCAGCTACCCTCTAAAAAAAAAAAACCACTTCAAACCCTCACAGATTCAATTTCAAGAGTCCAAATCAAACCAAAAAAAATCCAAATCTAACTTTCTCGACAACTTTGAATCTAATGGTGAGGTCCTTTTTGTACCAAAATATACCCAAAAAATTCCCACCTCCAAATTGCAAAAAAAGGGGGATTTAAGTTTGAAGCCTATAACTCTTGTTGAAAAAAACCTCATAAATCAAGAAGGGGATCAATGAATCCATGCTCTAATATCATGTTATATTTGTAAAAAACAAAATCCACAAGATTAAAAAATGAACACAGGAACCTTCCATGCAAGAGATATGCAAACAAAGAATCGTTATATTTCTCAAAATGATATGAAAGCTCAAGAGATAAGAAGAGAATCTCAGAGTGTTAATATAATGAGGTTTGAGTTCTATATAGGAGAAACCCAAAATGGTAAATGGATTAGATAAGGACAAGTGTCAACATCACATGTGATGAGAAAAAATCATCTAATAATAGCTCACTTCAATTAACATAGAAAAACACTTAGTTAACTAAATAAAGAAGTCCTAATTTTAGCTTAAGTGCATGTGAATAAATTAGACTAATGATTAATTAAAGAGTAATTAATTATTAGCTAATGAATGATTACTCTAACAACTATAAAATGAAGATTGAAATGATGAACAATTCAAATTGAAAGGTGAACCTCGAATTAAAAAATTAAATTTAATAAAACATAAAATTAAGAATTCAAAAAAATACTTACAATTTGCAAAAAAAATGCATGTTAGGGTACCAATTCAACTTAATAAATGAAGCAATTCATCTCTATTCTTTATAGTATAAAGTACTACTTCATGGTCAAACTCACAAAATTTCTACAAATTCTTTTTCTTTGGCTGACTCCAATATTTGATCAAATGAACATTTGATGAAATAACAAAATTAGAGTAATGAAGAATCTTTTAATGTTTCAAAATCATCAAAAAGTTACCATATACTATACTTCTTCATCAAGTACCTCCTAAGCCACATTACAATAACAATAACAAACCTTATAGAATACTCAACATCCACTTCGTCAATGTTTGTTGTAGTCAATTTATTGTTTGCCTCTCAACAATAGTACAAATAATAATCTCTTCCTTCATTATTCTCATCAATAATAACTGCATAAACATCACTTGTATTAAATTGAGTGATTAAATTAATTCCACTAAATGATCTAAAATGTAATATAATGAGATAAAGTATTGGTTTCAACTCATTACTAAATCTATAATACCTAGTTACACTAGTTCCAATACATGGTCAAAGTCAATTGATACTTCCATCTTCTTCAATTGTAGTGCTTGTGGCAATAAATGTGTTTTTGATAATAAAAAGATTGATTGATTATTATTCAAAGTATAGAGGTAGATTTATACAATGGAGGAAATATACCATTATCATAGTTAATAAAACTACTAACTAAATTCTCATTACCACCTAAAAAATGTAATATAATGATTATATGCTAACATTCTCCCCTTATTACATTGTTCCTACAAAAGTACCCTTGAAACATCAAATTTCACCTTGCCAAGGGACCCCCTCTCAAGGCTTACATAACAAAACTTGTTGATTACATAAATAAAAATTCATGAGATATTTCCTTCAAAAAAATAATCTAGAATCAGGTGGAACTCCATCAAGTTTTCTCATGACCCTGAAAAGGGTGTAGCTTCAAGCTAAATTCCTAAGTTCTTGGAATACCATTTTCCCAAACTTTTGAATCATTAATTCTCAAATTATTCAACAACAATCCATATTGAGCTATGAAAAAGATCCATCAAGTTGTTTGATGACCCTTGGAAGGGTATAATGTTCTATCAAAGTCTCATAAAATTGTTGGAAAATAATCCATATTGAGTTCAACCTAGATTCCTTACTTGTCTCTATTGGTGTGAAAATGGTACTTTATCTAGCTAGTTCATTTCCTGGCTAGTTATCAACTTAGATTATTTTCACACCTTATTACTTAAGTTTACTTAGGGACCACATGGGATATTTATCACTTTATTTCACATATCATAAGATTAAGACACTTGTCACAATATTATGATACTTATCCACTTTATGTCTCAAATCATAAGATTAAGACACTTATCATAATCTTATGATATCTTATCCCTCACCTTGGCCTATATAACTATAATGGAGTGAATTTTCACCCCTTAAAAATTCCCCATTTACACCCCTTACCTTAGAAAAATAAAACCTGATGATGCTATTCCAACTCATCCATTTGCTTTCCACCCACTTGGCAGTTGTTGGTAGTTTCGGTGGGGTAATTTTTGTTGAGGACGCTAGCGCAGTGCATGGATGTCTACATGGTGTACTATAATCCTAATAAGATTCTCACCTCTATAATTTGTAGAGGCATTACACTTATCCATTGGTGATGAAGTGTAATACCCCTATGCCCTTGATTGACCTCAAACGGCTCCTTTGGGCTCCTATCCATCTTAAAAAGACGATCTTCTTCATGCAATTCATATTCTACACACTTCTTTGATCTCACCTCACAATTCTACAATTCTTAGAATTCTACACACTTCATTTCACATCTTTTACACCATTGTTGAAGCTCCAAGTCAGTACTCTATTGGTCTCACTCCTCTCGTTATTGCGGTAACATTGGCACTCACAAGCTTTTGAGGTCACATCTTCCTTCACATGCTTGAGGGAATCTTGTTGGGAGGTGATATCCATTTTCCTTAGCATAATTGTTGGATTTAGTAGCATATTGTTGTTAACGTTGCTTAGTAATGCTTCCTTTCAATACTGTCTTTATCACATTTTCTCTATTGTGGCTATTGTGGCTATCCATGGAGGTGGGAACACTGAAACCAGGGTTTGAATATGGCAAGCCTCGAAACAACCCCAACATTTTTCCTTGTTTTGTTGTTTGTAGGTAACTTGATCGTGTGGAGCTTGTGGGAGGCTGGAACAATCATAAGCTTGATTTTTATCTCCTTTTCTCTTGTCAAATTCTATCTTTTAAGTTAAAGTATTCTTATTTTTATTTCAGTACTTTAGTATTTTATGTTTTTCATCATTACATAAAACAATACTTATCAGGTAGTTAATGAGTTACCTGTTAAGTTTAGATTGTACTTTGTACTCTCTATCTGTATGGATTCCAACACCCAATTGGGATTCCAACACATCACACTATTGTCCATCTTCTATAAAGGAGTCCTTTGGCAGAGAGTTGCCTAGGTTACAGTCCAGACTCGGGAATTCAGTTACCTATTTTCCTAAGCTCTCAAGTTGATAAAAGAGATGTGACAGATCGGTTGTCCTTCCTTTTCACCCTTTCAAACATTAAAATTGCCTTAAAAAAATCCTTAGAATGAGGTAGATTAGGGAAACTAATTGTTCTAGACCCTCCCGTGACCTAGGGTTTTGAGAAATCGGTCCCCCTCCTCTACATTTTGGTCAACCCAACGTGAACTATTCTGGTTCTATTTGGTAGCGTTGAAAGACTCTACTCTCATGTTTTAGGTGTGTTGCGGGTGTGTGTATTGCAAGGCACCTAGCCTTGCAACCCAACCTATGACCCCTAGCAATGTAGCCAGAATAATCTCTAAGTGTTGTGAAATGAAACTTTGAATAGGTTACTGTCTAACTATTGAACCCTTGGGGACTTCTGAGAAAGTCCTTTCTAGTGTGCGTAGAGATAGTTTCCTGTATACATCTACACATCCCATTTGTGCAACCTACAAGTGGGTCTCTTGATATTAAAATTTAACTACAAGATTTTTCAATGAACACTAATAGAGAACCACCACCTTTGTACATTCCTGCACATATCAATGGTAACACCGTAACTGGCATTCTCATTGACCCTACATGTTGGGTTGATGTTATCATAGAGGAGATCATGTTAATAAACTTCTTACATAAAGATGGATATGATGAGTCTAAAAGCTCACCATACGTACATATGATGGGTTTTTCATCCCTCCCATCAGTTCTATCACCTTGTCAATCCTGGTTGGGCCCAAGACTATGAATGCTCTCTTTGTTATTATCTTAGGGTCTGAATTGTTCTGAGTGAAACTAGCCATTCCTTGGGTAGTGTCCATGAATGTAGTTCCTTCAGTAATCCACAAGTGCTTGAAGTTCTCTCATGAGCATTTTGTGCATGTAGTCCATGACACTAATTACAAGCTAATGGTGGCACATGGAGGCTACTCACTTGATCACTTCAGGCCTACCCCTATTGGTCCACTCCCTCCAAGGACAAACCTATTGTATCAAACTTACATGAAATACAAGAATAGGGGCATAGTGTTGAAATTGGTCTACCCTCCTTCTCCCTATACCATTTTAGTTAAAGCTTCCATGATAGTGCATCATAAGGTTTCCTCTGCGGCTCAAAAAAGGGAGGAAGAGAAGTTTTCTCAGGGCTCTTCCTCTTCTTACTCTATATTTCCACCTAGCTCTACCTCCCTCCTCATTGTGGAACCTTCAACTTCTACCCCTATGCATCTCTTAGGGAGTTTTATGGTTCCCACTTGGCAAAAGGGAAAGTATCAGGTGTTTGATCTTCCTGTCTTGCCCATGATGCCTTAGCCCATTGTGTATGGTAAGGGGAAGGATCCTTGTGGATTCACCACTGTGTCTTGGCCTCCGCAATATCCCACTCCTCCTACCTCTAAGGTAGTGAATGGGAAGAGGCCCACCACTAAGGTGCTTGATTCTTCTCCCCCGTCTATTATTGCATCTACTCCTCCATCTCTTCCTCTTTTTCCTACCCATTAGTCACTCCCTCCACCCAAAATGGCTATGATGGATACCCCGATGATAGAACAAGAGCCTCTTTCTTCTTCCCAATATATAGCCTCTAGCTCCCAGAGCTAAGGAAACCACCTTACACACGAGTGTAAGCATTGGAGGGAGGCTTTGGCCACTAAGTAGGCTGCCTTGCAAAAGGAGAAAAGGGGAGCCAATAGATCCCACTTTGGTGTCTTATTCTATGTCCTCCTCTTCCACCCTCTCTGCTTTAATCCCCTCCACCTCAATATTGATTTCGACTCCCCCTACAAGCATGAATTATCATCACCCTAAAAGGGTGCAAGTATTCATTGCCCCTTCAGTTGAGCCTCCTCTTCTGATGTCCCTTCCAGACATCCCACATTTTCCCAAACCCATCGATATGCCAAATACCTCGGTGGTTTCTGTTGTGGTTTTCTCCTCTTCCTCCTTTCCTTGTAATTCATTTGTGGGGATCTCACATCCTCCAATGAAGAAAAATTTGGAGGATGACCCCACTTCTAATGGGAGTCTAAAGAAGAGATCGCCTTCTTTGAAAGTTGGTTTTGTGTTGGCTTCTTCTGTCCTAGTGATGAAGGTAGCCTTGACATCCCCAAAGTTTTTCACTACCCCCGATTCTTTCAGTGAGGTTGGAAAATTATCTCGGGCACATCCTTCATCACCAACTCATTTAATACATGCCACTACTATAAATTACAAGTTCACCTTTGTAGATGATGTCCTAGATCTATCGATGATTTTTTCAAGATCATTGGCATTTACCTCACATGAATTTAGTGAAAAAGACCTTGATGAACCTTCTTCCTTGGCTCCTGTCACATGAGAGTTAGAGGGTGCTCCCCTTGCTATCCTTCCCTTGCAGGCTCATCTACCTTCCACTTACAATGATCTAAATTGGGAGAATGATGACCTCTTGGTTGATGAGGACTAGGAGGTCACCTATTCTTTACCTATAGATTAGAATTATGTGTGTGTGTTGTGCTTCTCCCGTGCTTGTTTTAGGTGTTCCTAGAGGACCCTTGTCACCCTCGTAGGTGCTCGGATATAAGAGTGTTTTTGTGTCATAAAAATTCATCTATTTGTCACATCATTCTTTTATTTTTTGTGCCTTTTATTTTGACAATGGGGATGATCAAATTATTGGGGGAATTTAGGCCTCCCTTCCATGTTGACCCAATTTTTTATTTTCATGTGACCTTCTTCACATGGTCTATTAGGGGGTTGATGACAATTCATTTATATATTATTATATTATATCTATTTATATTCATGAGTAGTTATAACCCTAAAATATCAGATCCCCCTATCTCTTGCTCGTTATATCATTGTTCGTCTTTTATCTTCATATTTTCTTAGCTTTATTTGTGATGTTGTGGTGCTTATGTGTTCTCCCTCACATGTGCGAAATCATTACCATGGTTACATCTTGTCGTGTTCCATGGCCCACAACATCAATTTCATTCTTTATTTTCTCTCCTTAGGATGTCACATGCCTTTGTGTTCAACACACACCATCCTAAGGGGGGGCTATCATACTATTCCAATTTTTAGGTGTATTTGGTGGCCAAAGAATCCCTCCTTGAAAATCCTTTATTTTTCAAAAATTGCATTATTCAACATGGATTCCTAGATGAATCTTTCTTTCATCACGGATTTGTAAGATAGAATCTGAAAACTTTCCTTTGAGAAGGGGATACTTTTTTTGATGAAGAAGTCTGAAAAACTTGCTCTTGTGAGGGGGCATTCTTTCTTTTGAATTCCTTGATGAAAGGAATCTTTTAGAAGGATTACTTGATACTAGAATCATTGGAAAAAAATTCTATCACTTTTCAAAAATGATATTTCTTTCAAACAGAGCGTTCCTTGAGTGGACCCCATTTATTTTGAAGGGTTCTTGAGGGAACCCTTTGAGATTTTCTCCTTCAATTGTTGAATGTTTGCATGACTATTTGCTTGCTTTCTTGTGTGGATTTTTTCTATCTAACATGTTTTTTTTGTGGATTAACATTTTTCTTTGGAGGTGTGCCTGTGAAGCTTCTTTTCAATCAACCTTGTAGGACTAAGTACTTGGAAGGCCCCATCAGAATTTATGAAGCCTCTCACATCTTGCTTCCTTCAAGATCAAGCACCTAGAGGAAACTCCTTTGCAAGTCTAAGGACCTATAAAGTGCTTTCATCCTACAAGATCTTTTTGTTCAACTCTGTAGAAATGAGCACCTGTAGAGCCTCTTTGTTCACCTCTCATAATTCGATGGACCTATGATGCATTTTTTTCAACTCTCCTCAGGACCAAACACCTATGGATCCATCTCCTCTTCTTAAGCATTCAGGTGTGTTGGATTGCAGTCTGCTTCCTCAATGGTTCAGGTATACTTTCTTTGAACTCTTTCAATCTGCTTTACCTCGCATTTGGTAGCACATATGCTTAAAAAAGTGGGGGGGAAATGTAATGGAGATAATTTTCACCCCTTGCAAATTCCCTATTTACACCCGTTACCTTAGAAAAATTAAACCCGGCCATGCTACTCCACCTCATCCATTCACTTTCCACCCACTTGGTGGCTATCTGTAGTGTTGGTGGGGGAGTTTTTGTTGGGGATGCTAGCGCCACACATAGATGTCTATGTAATGAGCTTCCATCCTAACAATATTACCGCCTCTGGAATCTACAGAGGCATTACAATTCTCCATTGGTGATGAATTGTAACACCCTATTCCCTTGACCAACCTTGAACGGCTCTTTTGGGCTCCTATCTATCTTAAAAATACTATCTTCTTCATGCAATTCATCTTCTACACAATTCTTCAATCCCAGTTCATAATTCTACATTTCTTAGCATTCTACACACTTCATTTCACAGCTTTACTACCATTGTTGAAGCTCCAAGTCAATACTCTGCTGGTCTCACTCCTCTCATTGTTGCGGGAATGTTGGCACTCACAAGCTTGTGAGCTCACATCTTCCTTCATGTGCTTGAGGGAATCTTGTTGGGAGGTGATGTCCATTTTAATTAGCATCATTGTTTGATTTAGTAGCATATTATTGTCAACATTGCTTGGTAATATTTCCTTTCAATACTTTCTTTATCCCATTTTCTCTATTTTGGCTATTATGGCTGACTATGGAGGTGGGAACACCGAAACGGGGGTTTGATTGCGGCAAGCCCCAAAACAACCCCAACATTTTCCCCTGTTCTATTATGTATAGGTATCTTGATCATGTGGAGCTTGCGGGAGGCTAGACCAACCATAAGCTTGATTTTTGTCACCTTTTCTCTTGTCAAACTCTATCTTTTAAGTTAAAGTATTCTTCTTGTTATTTCAGTACTTTAGTTTTTTAATGTTTTCTAACATTGCATAAAATTGTACTTATCAGGTAGTTAGCAAGTTCCTTATTAAGTTTAGACTATATATCGTACTCTATGTCTGTATGAACGCCAGCATCTAATTGGAATGCCAGCGTGCTACGTTGTTGTCTATCTTCTGCACTGGAGTCCTTTGGCAGAGAGTTGCCTAGGTTATAGTCTAGACTTGGGAATTTTCTCAATTGGTTTTTTAAACTCTCAGGTTGATAAAAGAGTAGTGATAGATCAGTTGTCCTTCCTTTTCACCCTTTCAAATATTAAACTTGTCTTAAACAATCCTTAGTGTGAGGTAGATTAGAGAAGCTGATTTTTCTAGACCCTTCAATGACCTGGGGTCCTAAACAATTGACCCCCCTTCTCTACAATGACCAAGAGGTTCCCTTTGTAATCTCACACCATTCATTCCAATTTTCAAGCTCATAGAAGCTTTTCATTCTCTTGAGAGGAATACAATTTATTCTTTCTCATCTCTTATTTTTGTATTTGCTTTCCTTCAATCATTTGTATCTTGGGTATGCTATTTACCAAATCTTACATGGTATCAAAGAAAAAATGAGTTGTGGGTTAGCAATATTTTAGGAAATTTGGGATTTTAGAGCTATTTTTTTCAAAGCACTGAGTATGCTCTTGTCTTGCATCCTTGGATGATCTGGAGAATCAAAAGTATGGAGAGAATATCATTTTGGGGGGTTCATAATTGAATTATCAGTTGAATTTTTTTTTAAGTTTCCTGGAGAAATGTTGAGCTCACCATTGAGTCCAAAGCAACTAAGAAATTCTAATCTACCCATTATTTTATTTGAATCATACATTGAAGGCCAAATTTGTAGGAATTTGTAGAAAATTTATTGCCAAATCCAACAAAGAACTAGCATTTCAGAGCATTATGGGTCAAATATGACTGCTATCGTGCTCAGAAGGTTCGAAAATGTTAAAATCGACTATTACTTTGTTGATTTTGGTTGAGTTTGCAAAAAATATTTTTTTTTCAAAATCTAAGCATTCAAAAAAAATCATAAGTTTTAAAAAAATGCAACTTTTTAATTAAATATTTTTTAAAAAAATTAATGGATGCAAATAAAACCCATAAAAATTTCTTTATTTGTTGTTATAATTGTAAGGACCCATAAACCACACATCTTTATTTGGCCTCATAAAGTTTTCAAAAAGAATTTTCACTTTTTATTAAATAAACTTTTGTTAGTTGTAGCCTTCTTAAAGGCTCTTAACAACCCATTTAAGTTTTATAAAGTAAACTTTATTAAAGGCTTTTATTTAATGCCCCATGTGGAATGTGGGGAGGCTATGCCCCCACTAATAAATGTCTTTTTAATTTTTTTTTGTTAGTTGTAGCCTTCTTAAAGACTCTTAACAACCCATTTAAGTTTTATAAAGTAAACTTTATTAAAGGCTTTTATTTACAACCCCATGTGGGATGTGGGGAGGCTATGCCCCCACTAATAAATGTCTTTTTAATTTTTTTTGTTAGTTGTAGCCTTCTTAAAGGCTCTTAACAACCCATTTAAGTTTTATAAAGTAAATTTTATTAAAGGCTTTTATTTAAAGCCCCATGTGGGATGTGGGGAGGCTATGCCCCCATTAATAAATGTCTTTTTAATTTTTCTAAAAGAACTTTTATAAAGATTTTAATTAAAGTTTTATAAAAAAAATATTTAATAAAATTTAAATAAAGTTTTTAATAAAAAATTTAAATAAAGTTTTTTTTTCAATAATTTTTTTTATTAAAGTTTTTAATAATTTTAATAAACTTTGTTAATTAATATTTAATAAAAACAATTAAATTAAAATAATAATAATAATTTTATTTATTAATTTTTAATAAAGTCTTTAAAGTAAAATTTAAAAAAATAAAAAAAATTATTAATATTTTTAATATAATTAAAAATAATATTTTCTTTAATAAAAAAAATTGGAAAACATTTTTTTCCTGATTGACCATCGAGCTTTGTATTGTACAATTCATGGCATTCCTCCATCCGACAACCAATAGAGGCTAATTATTTCTAACACTATGACAACATCCCAATTGGAAGGAATATTTACTAGTCACATCTAGTTGTCAATTTCTGAGTTGATTTTTGCTTGGCATCTTCATTAGAGATTCTAGATTTGCATTATTGATGTTGTCCAAATAACTCTTGTATATAAAAAATGTAAATGCGCTAAAATAAAGTGTCAAAAACTTGTCACTTTAGTGTAATTTTCCAAAAAAAATTATATTGCAAACTTCTTAGGATTGATCTATGTATCAAGTGTCAATTCCTATATACACAATAATTGTAGTGGTTGGTTACTCATGCATTTGTGTGATGGACTAGATAAAATCAATAATTTTTTTAGTGGCTAATATTCACCAATTGGATAATAGTTGAAATTTGGGGGGTGATCCCACAATATTGGTTTACAATTTTTGGCCAAACTAGACACTAAATTGATATTTTCTAACTAAATATTCACTTCTGGGCACCTATAGCAGCTAAACCGTGAGCAATTTGAAGATGATGCAAACTAGTGATTTGTGACATTTTGTCCGTAGATTCTAAATATATTTTTTTCAAAATTTTTGGAATCAAATTGCACTTCTTTTTCCATCTCCTTCAAAAACTAGTTTTTTTCAGTAAACACCATTTTTAAGGAGTGATGCTCACCATATACAACATAACTTTTTTTTCATGAAGGATGAAATTCTAATTTTTCTGAATTTAGATTTGTAACTATAATATCTAGCACTTTCATTTGATTTCATAGTGTTTTATTGAATATTTTTCCTTATTCAAGTTTCGAAGTCAAACCAGTTACAATTCAGACATAAGCGGACTCTATACAACATAATTTATTTTCTATGTATCAAATTTTTTTTTTGTTGGATCAAGTATTTCAATATCTAGTGCACTAATTTTTTTTTTTAATTTTTTTGATAATCTGCTATTTTTTCACATGCGCAAAATAGAGAGCTTGATTTTTGGTGAAATACCTACATTCACAAAAAAAAAACATATAATAATAAAATTAAATTTATTTAAAATTATTCTTTTTGGGAAGCTTATAATAAGGAATACATAATTACAAAAAATAAATTTTAAATGAATTCCTTTGATCCCGCAAAAGGTAATTCAAATGTGGTTTTTTATCAGCAATTTGATAGGTGTAAATGAGACTTTGTTATAGGTATGGTTTAAAAATAATAGGATTCTATCCAAGGGGGTTTGATCTAAGGTGGTTTGATCAAACCCTCTTCAATTGGAATCC
Source organism: Sequoiadendron giganteum (assembly GCA_007115665.2). Classification (NCBI taxonomy): domain Eukaryota; kingdom Viridiplantae; phylum Streptophyta; class Pinopsida; order Cupressales; family Cupressaceae; genus Sequoiadendron; species Sequoiadendron giganteum. The sequence continues at coordinate 14,104,398 of CM021109.1, forward strand.
TTAAAATGGAAATTTTAAAGGCTTAAGTCATTATATTTTTTAAAAATATGTGATTTCAGCAAAAATCAGAATCTCCTAGAAATCGTAAATCAGCATTGTGGGATCACCCTGAGAATCCAAAACTGGTTAATAGTTCGAGCTACAACGAGACTTGAATTGCCACATTTTTATAAAATTTTATTATAGTCTTATTTAAATCGCCAAATAATTTTATTTTATTAAAAAATTTAACTAAAAAATTCATTACAATATTCGATACATGATTAGCTCATATTCGCCTAAATTTTATAGATTATAATAAAAATCTATATTAATTCACCAATAGTATATCATAATTATTAGTTACTTTAGGAACATATTTCTAATCTTTAGTTTCCACCATTGATTTATAATATAATCTAATGTCCCTTGTATTCCATTAGGTAAAATGTACCCATGATCTATAATGCTCATAAGCCCATAATTTTCGGTCTCATGAGCATTATAGATTGTGGGTAAATTTTACCTTACAAAGTACAAGGGTCATTAGATCAATGATCTAGAAAAAAAATTGAGCCCCATGAGAATTACCTAGATCATGGGTACATTTTACCTTGCAGAATACAATGAGAGTCATTATATTATATTTTAAAACAATGATGGAAAGTAGATAGTATAGTCTACCCCTTCAATCCATCGATAATTTCCACCCTTGAGCCCCTAATTTTCCATGAGAATTATTTTTAGATTAGATAGATTTTCCATCATAATTATTGCATTTCTTATTATTTTTCAAGATTTTCCAAAATTTTCTACAAGATTTTAGTGATGTAAAAAAATCGCCAATAAAATTAATATTAATTTGGAAAAAAGAAAGATTTTCCAATAGAAATAAATATATTTTCTTAAAAAAATGAAAGATTTGTCAGGATTTTATATCTTTTTTGAGGGGGGTTTATTAAATTTATCACTAGATACAATATAGACAATCATGTTATGGAAGGAATCTCCTTGTATTCAGAGGGTTATATTCTACATCTAGAGACTTGGTACCTATATTTTCAACTAATATTTAGTTGAGTAGTGTCCAAAACTAGTGATAATCATATATAATGTGTACCAAATATGTAATTTTGGGCACCCAAGACTATCCAATTGATACTCATGCAATGGTCTCTTTGATTTTGATCTTAGTCTTGTTGTAGTGTGGGATTCATTAGAAGTTCTTCATCGATAGATACAGCTTCCTCATCTATTTTTTGGAGTTTGGACATCAATGGTTAGGAGTTTTATTCCCAATGGGCTTTCTCCTTTCCTATTTTTGTAAATGGGTACATTTAGATCCTCTTGCTCCATATTCACATTGATGTTCTTTCACAATGACGGATTTTGTAGATACTCATGAGTTGAAAGTTTCAACTTAGTCTCCATTCATGTTGACATCTTCTGCAATAGTACCTGATTCTTTATATCAGTGCTTGTCACCATTTGACTTCTTTCTAGAGTAGCATTTGGAGGACTTATCATCATCTTTGGTCATTTCTATACATCAGTCTTAACATTGTTCTACGTGATCCCCTTCTTCAATTAAGATTAGAACTCCTGACATTGTGACATTTGAGCCAATTCTAAAGACTTATTCCTTTCAAGAATGGGAATATATCTTGCATGTATCATTTTCTTCTTGAGGGGAGGAATATTGTTCAATTATCTTGGACCATATTCAAATTGTTATCCACCATCATCTCAAGATATTGTATATTTAGGGGGTTCACTTGACCTTCTTTGTTCATTCTCTCTATGGGGTGACTTTTTCCTCACATGGGGGGTTTTTCCTTCAGATTCTATTGAGAGAATTTTTAGTATTTTTTCTCTCTTTTGGAGAGTTTTGTCCCACTTTTTTTCTCCTTTTCTCTATTTATGAGAGATTTCTATGTACATGGGTACCTCATCAAGCCTAGTAGTTGAGACCTATATTTGCATCTTTGCAATGTATACTTCTCCCTAGGTTGCACTTAAGGGGGGATGTTGGTGTGAAAAGGGTACTTTATCTAGCTAGTTATCCACTTAGGTTCTTTTCGCACCTTATTACTTAAGTTTACTTAGAGTCCACATGGCATATTTATCACTTTATGTCTCATATCATAAAATTAAGACACTTGTCACAATATTATGATACTTATCCACTTTATTTATCATATCATAAAATTAAGACACTTGTCATTATCTTATAATATCGTATCCCCCACCTTGGCCTATATAACCAAGGGGTTCCCTTTGGAATCTCTCACCATTTATTCCACTTCTCAAGCTCATAGAATATTTGAATTCTCTTGAGAGGAATACAGTTTATTCTTTTTGTGAACATAATCATAACACAAGCTAAACACACCAAATCCAATATATTTTAAGCAATATCTAACTAGTTAATCTATACTCCCAATTAAATATTTAAAAACATAAAATTAAGAAGCCATTTAAACATAAACCATTAAGGAATGCATAAAGGAAACTAATTAAATGCATCAAACCTCATCCGATTGGGGAATTGGTCCTGCATTGATGTGGAATGTTAGCCCTTTCCCAATCCCTTTGATCAAACAAGCTCAAATATGGGTTCCATTAATGAAAAATAAGCTAAAATTAGATGCAAGATGGATGAAAGTGGGTATTCAAATGTGCAACATAACTTTGCTAAAATGGAAGTGAATCCCTTTCTCCAGGAAATGAGGAGTATTTATAGGAGAAAATGGTGAACCAATGGTTAGGATTGATTTGATCAATCAATGGATGAGAATAAATGAGAGGTGAAGGCATGGATCAAGGATTCTCATCAACAGATGAGAGTGTAAGTTGAAAAGGATCAAGGAGTTAATGAATGGCTCTCATTGATTCAAAGAAACACACTTCTTAAAAATTAGGAAACTTACATTAAGAAGTTTGTTACAAAGAATATATAATTTTTGGAGTTTAAATGGAGGAATATTTGAGGGTAATATTACCTTGCAAGTGGGAGGGTAAGGTAAATTAGTAATTTTGATAATTAAAGCAAAGTTTTAATTGTGAAAGATGAGTGAAATTAGGATGCTCATTAAATAATTAATTTATTTAATGAAAGGGGGCTAAATGACATTTAATTCAATAATTAGGATTATTTCATTAAAGGAGAGGACATACAAAATTTAATTAAATAATTCATATTACTTAATTAAGTAAGATGAAAATTAGTGTGAAAGGGGATGAACTAGCCAAATAACATTGATTATTTGATTAATAGGAGAAAATGATGAATTTAATTAAACAACTAGGATTATTCAATTAAACATTAAAAAAAGAGGCAACTTTAGGATTAATTGGTGTTAGTAATTAGATTTAGATATGCAATATCAATTAGGACAATTTTAAGTGTTTATATTTTTCCCCTCTTTGAAGTGAGGTACCTATTACATTGGTTCAAATACTGACACCTTTCAAATTTACACTACTACTCAGATAAAAAAAATTAAAAAATCATCTTTTTGGGTACCCCATTGTTGCCCTAGTTCAAGGAACTAAGCTATTACCCTGCCCCCTCAAGAGATCAGACGAAAAATTTAATTTTTGGGTTGAGATCGCGACAAAGGTTCAACATTGATTTAGGTGCAAAAATAGGCTCTAAAATGCAAAAATAAGCTCAAAAATATGAAAAACCCTCAAAATAAGCCCCATAGCTCAAAAATTGATGAAAAAGGATTAAAATCCCATTTTCTCAGGCTCAAATTAAGGCAAAAAACCATATTTTTTAGGCTTAAATAGAGGTGGAGGGGTCATTTTCAATTCATTTGCACACACAACTTAGAGAGATTCTTCCACTTTTTGCTTTGACACCTTGGCAAGATGGTTAATCGTGATCTCTCTCAGCATCTCACAAATAGGGTATGAGAGTACCAATAGGTAGTAGATGCAAGACCCCCAGTACACAAATCAAAAATTTCCTTATTTTTCACATTTTAGGGCATTAAATTCTAGGTCAAAAAGGTTAGTCAACATCATCGCTCTTCAGTAATGCTTTTTTCCTGATCGATGGTGCTTTTTCCAAAGTGGTGGCACTATTGCAAATAGTGTTGCTTTTTTTTGAGTAGGTTTAACGTCATTATTGAAATACCTACATGCTTTTGTAAATGGCAGTGTGGCAGATTTTAGGGTTTAACAATGCTATTAAAATACCACTACACTTTTGCGAAGAGCGTCGCTATTACTCTTTAGGTCTAGTGGCACTTTTGAAATACCACCACACTTTTGCATATAGTGTTTCTTTTGATATTTTAGTTTGGTGATGCATGCAAAATACTATTGTGCCTTTGCAAATAGCAACACTTTTGGAAATTAGGGTTAGAAACTTGAAATTTTATAAGTTTTTTGGAAATTTTCACATGGTACACTTCATTTGCGTAGGAGATCATTCATCTGATCTAGTCAAGGGATTGAAGACCGAGCATTTTGTCACGCATTCACCAGTTCACTAACTAGGTGAACTTTCTCAGGGAAATTGGGCTAGGGTTCATGGCACACATGCTCGAGATCAAGACACATTTAGCCATGATGTCAACATTGATTGAGTAGTGGCATAGTGAGACTTCATATTTTCATCTACCTACTGGAGAGGCGATCGTCATTTTAGAGGATTTTTGGTGTGTCCTACGAGTGTTGATTCATGGTGATTAGGTTATTTATGGCATGGACGCTAGAATGATGGCCTGCTATGATGCACTTAATGTGGATACCCAATGGGTATAGAGTTCCTAGATCGACTTGCAATATTATACAAGATAGGCACCTATGTTCACCTTGATTATTGCAGATTTGATTTCTAGAGTGCTCATATCAGACAGGTAGGTTTGAGGCTTCAACATTGGTTGGGGACTCATGGATGGTGTCAGATATGACTTGCTTTACTTGGGGCCTTGTGATACTTGCATCATTATATCATGATATGCATCAGGTCATCTATATGGGAGGATGGAGTATAGGAGCTAGGGTAACACTTATCCACATCTAGGCTTGGGATTCCATTGTCATGCTCAAACTGACTATCAATTTAGAAGATATTGATGTGAATGAGCCTATAGTATATCGATATGGAGATATGATGATGCTCCACCATACAGGTCTAGCAGGTATCTCGTACTAGAGATGATTTATTGATGACATGATAGTGTTTCGTTGGAGACAATGGTTGTAGGCACCACCATGGTATGATAATCATGAGCACCTATTCTATGCTCGATAGAACAAGTACATGTAGAGTTGGGAGCACCATATTATTGAGAGGTACCTTCAAAATCAGGTTGCTTGATAGTTTGGGTAGCTCCAAGATGTCATTCCTTGAAAGCATAGAGTTGTATTTGCATGGACAACTAAAGAGACTGACTGGAGTCCACAAATTCCACCTTAGGTGGCAATTGACGATTTTCGATAGCTCATCCCTCATCCATAGGTATATGTTGGTGGGCCCTATGATGTCGACACTACAGTTTCCTATGATGCATAATTTTATCAACATGACCTGATCATACTAATAGATCCAGCTAGTGGACAGGTGCCAAGCAGGGGGTTGGGGACATGGATTAGGTAGAGGATAGGGCAGAGTGCACCAGTAGCCTCCCCGTAATGGACAGGTGTTGGGTCATGATGGTAAATAACCAGGGCATGTATCATTAGTTCATTCATTGAGACAACAATCACCACCACACCAGCAGTAGTAGAAACAAGCACAAAGTCTTGATCCATGGGATCTATAGATTTTAGCACTCACTATAAAGAGGGACCAGCAATGGTAGCAAGTCTAGTAGTTGACCGGGGAGTGGGATGCAGCCTATGCAGAGGTCTAGAGGGTCATTGGAGAGAATGACTAGGAGCATAAATAGAGACAATAGGTGTATCTACAGCTGGCTTAGGAGATAGGCCATCAAGTGCAGATAGAGGCCAGTGCACAATTTTAGGCACAGATCAAACAAGGTAGTGTATTTGCACTATTATATAGAGATGTCATTACAAAGGCTTCTTACTATACGACTTTGTACCATCAGGATTTCCCCAAAGAGCGAAGACAACTTGATTATTCTAAGAGGAGCAGAGTTGCATTAATTGCCTCAGTAGGATGATCAGTCAGGTAGCCCTCAAGGAGTGGTCATAGACAGCCAGGAGGTGGGGGCATCGGGATCAGTCCCATCAGGATGAAAGACAAAGCCAAGGCTAGCCTCACATTTTGTAGACACATTTTTTATGTACAACCTTGATTATTGATATGTATATACATTCATTGACTAATTTTGATAGTATCTTATATATCATATTTTTATGAGATTTACACATTGATCCTAATTTTGTATCATAATAGTCGTGGATATGTGCAGGATCATGATGGGCCAAAAAGGGGCGATATGTAAGTGATATGATGGCCCATGTGGCTGACGACTTTTTTTTTACCCAAAATTGATGAAATGAAAAGGGTTTTCAAAGGAGATTCTCAGCTTCCCACCAATATAAATTATGCTTTACTTTGAATTTAATAAATAATTAATATTCATTTTTTATTTGAATTATGACTACAGTCCTGATTGATAGGTTGAATGAAAAACATCTATAGCTTTCAAACGGTATCACATTTTTTGAATCTAAAACATGCGTCACATTCCATGTTTTGCATACTATAGGATTATAAATAAATAAAATGAATTTAATGAAGTTTTGACCAAGTTAAGGTGGTCAGACATACGAGTTTTTATATTTTTTAAAAGTTGTAATAAAAAAATCATAATTAATTATTTAAATGGAAAAAAATTACAAAAAAATATGCATCACATCGGGACATGAGTCCTCTACTTATATCTAAAATCTTATAAAAATATATTATCATTTTATTGTGGTTAGGGTGGTCAAACAGACACCTACTTCTTAATTTCTCCCTGAAATTTAAGTATTCTTGTATTGAAATTTCAAATTTTCACCAAATAGATTTTTATTTTTTTAAATAAACCTAGTAGTTTAGAAACTACATTCAATTTTCTACAGATTCTATTCTTACATATTTTGAAATAATATAGATAGCTTATTCAATTTTTTACGTCAAGTTTCCTAACTCTGATTTTCTGAATTTTCATCACTACTTAAGGGCCTGTTTTTTCCATGATGATCTTGCACATACCCTCATATTTAGAGATATATATGAGATGGCCTAATTAGATGTGTATGATATGGTGTTCCATCATTTGATGTGATGTTTCATTTATTTCATGCTTAATGTTTATGTATGAATGCACATGTTATGGATGGATGCAAATGTTTATATTATGGATACCTTTATTTATTTATGCATGTGATGGGATGTCATGTATGATTTATGATGTGATATTATGTGATATACAATGTATGATTTATGTAATGAATGCAATTTGATGGATGATTCATTCTCTATTTCAGTATCTTTCTATATGACATGTTATGAGATGGATGCATTTCCTTTTGCATATTTTCCATGTGATGATTTCATGTTTATGATATGCTGATGGTTTGTGGATGTAGGATGGATATATTATTTATTTTTTTGACCATCATGATACCATGTTAGCACAAAAAGAAGATAGAATAATAAGACGAATGGATTAACCATTGATTTCAAGATTGATTCAGAAGTCCAACAAGACTATGAGTCTTCAAGAATTTGTTAGATATGGTGACGAGATTGATGATTTTCTTGTTTCATGGATTGGGATACTTCATAATTTTATTCCTTATTTTTTATATAACACATAGATACGATGCATCATGGTATCGATAACTTGCATGACCTTGTACCCAGTGTGATGGAATTTGACTTTGCACACAAATAGGATAACCCTTGCTCACACCTTGACATACGAAAACCTCATTGGAATGTAGTTTAGGATTTCAAACCAAATCATATAGAATAGTCAACAATCTATTCAAAACAACCTCCCTACACACAACAAAGCAAGTATTTTCCAAAGTTGTTTTACAAAGATATCCCACAAGCACAATAAACGAAAGATAATGATTGATGCCCCATTTTTTTCTCTAAATTTTTTTTATAGACATCATCGAAAGGTCCTTGGCATGGGTTGACAATAGAAACCATACGAAAAGATCAAAAACAAACAATCAATGTTATTTATGGGTGTTGGCAAGAAGTTGAGTCCACTTTTTTGCCATTTAGTGGAAGTGTTTTCCCTGATTTTCAGAATTCGGCACATTTGACCTTAACATCTGAAGCACTTAGAGATGGAAATTTGAAAAAAGTCATTGATCATAAAATGTAGTACTCGGAGTCTAGTTTCCAAATATGTAATTTATTTCAATACCCAGATGATACAAATTGACTTTCAATAGGCGTTTCTAAAAACCACTATTTAAAAGTCGTTTCTTTTACCATACCATGCACATGTACGCCATCCATATTTTGACCTAAATGATCATATTTTTCTAAATCCTTTTAGGAAAATATTTGTAACTGACTAAAGCACGCTTTCCATATTTTTTTTGTAATTTTTTATTGAATTTTTTTTAAAAAATTTATTGGCCATATTTGGTGTTTTAAAAAATCATCGTGTACGTCACACATAAGATGACCTAAAATTTTGATTTTTTGATTTGTTTTTTAAATTGAAAATAATTTTCTGAAGTATGCTTTCATGCAATCCATTCGTAAAAATGTTGTGTTGATAAAAATTTATTAAAATACTAAAAAACACTAATAATTCAAGTTTATGGACCTGTTTAATCAGAAATTAAATGAAAAAAACAAATTAATCCAATTGTAAAAAAATTACATATTTGGAATCTACACTGTCTAATCTGTAATGGGTTTTAATTTCATTGAAAAACTCTACAAAAAAGCCTTTAGACGTATGCCCAAAGTCAATATTTTTTGTGACATTGCTAGGACCTTCAACTTGTAGGTCAAACCAGGTCCGGGGCTTAGGTTTGGATCCCCAAACCATTTCCCGAACTTGTCAACAAAGCAAAAACCCAGCCTACATTTGAAATTTTAAAAAACGGGATCCCATTTATAATTTACCCTTTGAAATTTAATGACAGGGCTGTTGGAAAATGAAATGGGATCTTGTTTAGTAAACGAGATCTTGATTTATTTAACTCAGGATCCCGAGTTATTTTTTACCGTTATTTTTTATTTTACTATCAAAAAGGGGTATGTCGGGTCTGAGAATCATTCTATACGGTTGAGTGCGACATATTCCCTATTTTCTATCATCTTTTGTCTTGTTGAAGCTCTTCAATTTGGGTTTTTTTTCAATTTTGAAAGGAGGCATCATTAGGATGCTATGAGAAAAGAATTTTATTGAATTGCTACTTGTTTGAAGGAGGAAGAATTTTTTTGTTGAATTGCTATTTATTTTCAAAGCAGAAAGGTACTTTTTTTTGAATTCCTATTTTCTTTCAAAGAAGGATGAAATTTTTTGTTTAATTGAGCTACTTTTTGAAGAAGAAAGAGAAATTTTGTTGAATTCCTATAAATGTTTTCGAAAGAGGATGCGAATTTTTTTTTGATTGAGCTACTTGTTTGGAGGAGGAAGATAAATTTTGAGCAATTGTTACTTGTTTGAAGGAGAAAGAGGAATTTTGTTTAATTGATACTTGTTTGAAGGAGGAAGAGGATTCTTGTTCAATTGTTACTTGTTTGAAAGAGGAAGAGGAAATTTGTTCAATTGCTACTTATTTGAAGGAGGGAGAGGAATTTTGTGAACAATTTCTACTTGTTTGAAGGAGGAAAAATTTCAAGGAAGACTCTCAAGTTTTTGACATTCATTTGTGTATACTTCAAAAAAATTCAATCATGGGATCACAATGTCGAAATAAAAGGAAAGATAGGAAGGTATTGACCCCTAAATAAATTCAAGCAAAGAGAGAGAAGGAGAAACAAAGACAAAGAGAAAGAAGAATGATAATTCGATCAATGAATGATGGTGAAGCATCCAATTCCAAAATTATTGAAGATAAAAAAATTGAGGAGACCATGGATGTAGATGATACAAACTTGCAAGAATTGAATGTAGAAACTAATACGAATATACAAACTAATCCTAGTATGTCTTCAAATATCCATTTGAATGCTATGGAGAATGTTTCAATAGGCACAAGTGCAGGTACATCTTCAAATCCACCTTTGAGCCTCATAGAAATGGTGTTTATTAGATATTTACAAGAGGCTGGATATTACAATGTTGATATTGATAATATTCGTAGAGTTAAAGATTTGAGTCAAATTGTTGTTGAAAATGAAAATGAAAACCGTTTTGTTGTGGAAAATGAAAATGAAAATAAAAACTATTTTGTTGTTGAAAATGAAAATGAAAATGAAAACCATTTTGTTGTTGAAAATGAAAGTGAAAATATTTTAATTGAAAATGGAAATGAAAATAGTTTTGAATATATATATTTTTAAATTGAAAGTGATGTTTTGGATAATCTTCCTAGTAAAATTTCTGAGACAAATAAGAACACATGCTAATAGATTATACAATCAATTTTTTTATCATAAAAAACTTTCAGTTCAATGTCAACTAATGATGCAATTAATGAGAATGAGAAAAATGAGAAAAATAATGAAAAAGTTAGGCATTTTTGTTAAACAAAGAAGAAAAGATCAATCAGTAAAACATGCTATGTCTAGTATTGCTAGTCTCATTCAGTCTATTTGAAAAAATAGTAGGCCTAAAGATAAGAATGCAACAAGAAGAGCTATAACAACTGCTATAGTTAATAAATCAACTTTGAATAAAAGAATGGTAAGAAATATTAGTGAAGTTTTAAAAATACATCCTAAAACATTGCTAAGAGTGGGAAAAAGAAGAGAAAGTATAGAAAATGACCCTATCAACCAAGTTTGGAGTTTCAGTGGTCGAATCTCGAGGTCTGATATGAAATTGAATGTTGAAATTAAATCTTTGATTGAAAAATATTGGCATGATAATACCAGGGTATCATCTAATGCTAGAGATATTTTAAAATTAAGGGTGGTGTCCAAAGTTCGTGATCCTCATCCAAAAAACCTATTAGATACAACACAAATTGAATTTTATAAAAAAAAATTGTGGTGATTTAGTGTTACTTGGTAATATTAAAATAAGTCAAAGGTCTTTTGAAAAATGTAAACCATGGTATGTAAAAATTAATAAAGAACGAATATCTTGTTGTTGTAAAACACATGTTCAATTTCATTAATTTTATGATGTTTTTCGATATATACGTTTTTCTTTGCATACTAACATGATTATGCAGGAATGTGGTATCAATATGCTACTTGAAACAGTAAGAGAGTTTATATCAAGTTTATTTTGTGAAAGATCTAATGAAAAAATATTTTATTCAAGTTCTTGTATTTCTAGACAATGCAGTAGTTGTGGAAATCTTTCATTCTTCAGAGTTTTCATGCATGAAAGTGTTGATAATGATTTTGGAAAACAATTGGTTTTTGTTAAAATATTTAAAAATGTTAATTATTCTCTAAAAGATGGAAAAATTGGAAAGCGTTGTGATTTAGTTACAGAAAAAGTTAGTGTACATGCATTCATATTAGAGTTTAAGAATAATATTATACCAAAATATTTCATGAATTTTGAACCACCAAAAAGAGGATTCCCCAATGAGCCTCTAAGGTTTTTCACCTAGAAGCTAGCTAGTGGGAAATGAACTCTCTTTCACACCTTTTCATTTCAGGGTTCATTCAAAGAGGGTTTGGGGGTTTGTGAGGTGTGTGATTGAATGTGTATAAGTGTTGTAAATGAATAAAATAAACTAACTAGTAATACAAAACCTAGAGAATGCAACTATGTTGGAAAACACATTGAGATATACAAGTATGTACAAAATAACCTAAGAAATATACACTAAACTAAAACAAAAGGTTAGAGATGAAAGGGGTGTGAACCTAGAAGCTTGTAGGGGCTAGAAAATCTCACAATCTCTAGAACCTATACTAAGCTTGTAGATTCATATTTTACACACTCCTCTAAGAGAGTGTATAAAATCTCACAATCTTTAGAACCTTGCGTAGGTATGCCATCCTATACTAAGCAAGACCCTTCCTTGTTGCAACCCAACAACTCACCTTCTACCCTCGATCAAGAGGGTATCTTGTCAAGAATCCTCCAAGATAACTTGATTTCTCTTCCTCCCTGAGCTCGAAAGAAGTGTTCCAACAAACATTCCTTTTGTGCTTACCACTGAGTTCATGGTCATCACACCAATGAGTTTAAGGCCTTGAGTCATAAAATTCAACATCTTAAGGATTTTGGTGTTCTCCCTTCTATGGGGGCACCTCATTCCTCTAATTGATACCAATTTTCACTCTACCTTGCATTTGACCAATCCTTTCAGCTCACTCTTGTCCTGCACTAAGTGGGGGCAAGGGTTTGGTTAGCCTCTCCCCTTGTATGTCACTTGTTGTTGTATCCTTTGACTTATCATTCACCTTTCATGAACATAAATGAGCAAGCTTGGGATGTGGATGAAATGTCTTAAAGTTGACTCACAGGTGACATACACTCCTTCTCATGATGTAGCTTCTCAGAAACATATGCCTTGGCATAGGGCTTTCCAAATAACTTGGCAAAGAATTCAGGCTACAATCTTCCTGCCACCCGACTTGGAATTCATGTTTTACCTGAAGTCCATCAACCCCGATATATCAATGATGATCCAGTCACTTGGTGGAACCACTCTACCGGATGCATATAGCATCATAATTAGAGAAGAGAAAAATTTGATTGACGTTGGAAAGTTGTTGCCTTGACCTATCATGCCTATATTCCCCGAGCTACTAGTTTTTTCTCAGGTGAGACCACCTACCACACTAGTTGCTCCTCCTCAATCCATGTACACATACGCGAGCGTAACACAGAACGTTGCACCCAGTTCCTTGAAGGATGAGATGAGCGACATAAAATAAATGTTGTGAGCTATGGCCAATGAGATAACTGTCATCAAGCACAACCAGGCCGCTCCTCCAAGGCCAACCTAATAGAACTATCAAGGCAGAAGGTCCTCTTACCAACAAAACCAATTCCAAGGAGGCGCTCGCACAAATCCTTAGTCGCAAACAAGTCAAATAGTACCAGTACCTACTCCGCTACAGAACGCCAACCAAAGCTCTAACAAAGAGCTAACTGTAGGGTAAAAAAATTTGGTCGATGATGGAAACCCCCAGTGTTTCCCTTGTGGTGATTCACATATTCCTCGAAGGTTCCCACACAACAATCTACAATAGAAGGTGGCGGAGCAACGCAGTTGAGGCACAATGTTAGACAATGGGGGTTATGCATATACCTCTCAGCAAATTGAAAATGAGGTACTCACCGCTCAAATGCAAGAGATGTCTCTGGAACAAGAGAATGATATAGCTCCCGACCACGCCCTCTTCTCATGAATGGAAGGAGAGGAAGCAGTGTTCACATTCAAAGCATCTACTTTCGAGACCCCACAAGTGCAGTCTGATTACAACACTCACTCCAAAGGGAGATTCATAGGCAAAATAGTCATCCCACAATTAGTCATTCTGCAGCCTTAAAGTAGTCCCAACCGCAAGCCTAGTGCCCCTACAACAGTACTACAATGTCCACCGCAAAGGGATATCATAACAACAAGAGATAAAGAGAAAAAATCTCCAAGTCCGCCACCATTTGATGTGGTGGAACAATTGAAAAAATCATCCGCTAACATTTCCCTGTGGGAAATCTTAGCCATTCTGGAGCAAAAGACATTGCTATAGAGGGCTCTCCAAGAAGACCCGATCATAGAACCAAAGGAGCAATCACATCAACAGGAGACTATTGATCAGTCACCTCTAGCCAAAGTTCTCACAAATATTGTAGAAGAGACCTCTATTAAGGATCAAGAGGAAGAATCCATAGTCAAACTCGGCGAAGGCAAATGAAAACTGAAGCCATTTTTCTTAACCCTTATTGTGGGTAAGAAATTATTACATAACTCCATGATTGACTCTGATGCCAGCACCACAGTCATGCCCAGGAAAATAGTTGAAGCCCTAGGACTGAGCTATGAACCTTTGAAGAAAGGAGTCATGCAACTAGATGGGAACATGGTTAATACTGTGGGGATCATTAAGGACCTTCCATAAACTTTGTTTTCCTATCCAAATATCACAGTCAAGAAGCATATCATGATAATTGACATTCATCCAATATTCAATCTATGCTTGTCTAGGGAATTCACTTCTAAACTAAGTGGATACCTTTCCTTAGATTGGTCACACCTAATTATAAGGACTAAACATGGATCCAAAATGAAGCTAGTGTCTCAAATTTTTCATTCAGAACATGTTGCAAATGAAGCTAAGACATTCTTTGAGTCCACTCACACCTCAATCGCCAAGGAGGAGATGTATTGCACTAAGCTTCTAAAAGATGAAGAAATCACCGAAGATCGGACCGTTCAAGAGGAGGTTCTCCTAAGAGAGTTCATTGATAAGGACCCTTATCGGCAATTATCATGCCACTGAAATAGGAACTTATGTCATTTATGACGAAGGCCAAGCCATCCCTAAGGTGACAGGAGAAACCAAAGGTGTTTCAACAACAAGACTGTGGTCGCTACACTTCGATGGTGTAAAATGCAACATCGGTACAGGAGCTAAAGTATACCTGACTTCCCCAAGCGGCAAGAAGATGGTCAAACCTTTCTGACCCCAACTTTTCTATTCCAGCAACGAGGATGAATATGAAGGCCTCATACTAGGTTTGAGCCTAGCAAAGAAAATGGACATCAAGCAAATAAATCTGTTTGGGGCTTCTGAACTAATCATCAATCAAGTTCGAAATATCAATACTACAAAGGATGCCCGTATGAGATCCTTTGGACATAAAGTTTGGGACCTAATCAAGATCTTTGAAACTTTCAATATTCAAGTTGTTCCTCAAGAACAAAATGTTGATATGAATTGCATGGTTGAAATAAGACCCCGAATCAAGCTAGCACCCAACCCAATGCATAATCGACACTCTAAGTGAATGATATTCCAATCAGCAACTCCAAATGGTGGTCAGAGCTGGCAAGTATTTGACAGCAATGAACATATTGCCTTGATTAGTTCGCAGTTGGGATAAGTTATCGACCAACTCCAATCAAAGGTCGCCAATACCGATCTGACGAATGAGACATTTAGCAAGGACTCCATAATCTTCCAAAGAGTTTGGTCACTCCCAAAAGCCCCTTTTTTGTAAATAATAAAAATAATAAGAGGAAGCTCATAGTAAATGAAGGCGATTATACGAATTTCTAGATCAGAGATGCAAGTAATCTTAAGGTCAAAAGGAGTGTCCTACATCGAGGTGAAGAAAGGCTCATTCACTTTTCAAAGGAGAATGATTGGGTATTGGCCTGGTCATATGATAAAATTAGAGGGTATGATCCCGACATCATCTGACCTATGATAGAACCAGAGAGAGAGGCCAAATCATCTTGCCAAGAATAGAGGCTAGTGGATCCCAAGATTGAAATGCTAATGGCATGGAGGTTAGCGAAGATAGTTCAGTCATGAATTATCTTCTCAATTGAGCCTAGCATTTGGGTGTTTAATCTCATCCCTATCCAAAAGAATAACAGAGATACTCACCTATGTATCGATTTCCACAACCTAAACCAAGCATCACCAAGAAATCATCACTTACTACCCTCCATGGGATCAATCCTACACAATATAGTAGATTCTAGTGTGTTTTCTCTATTGGATGGATGTTTAGACCAGAGATTGGATGGTAAGGGTTTAGTGATAAAATTCAATCAACATAAAGCAAAAACTGGTCAACACGAGAAATCTAACAGCTTTCAAGAAGGTATGTTCATAATAATTCAATACAGGCAATATGAGGCATTGAAATCAAAGAGCATAGAAAGAAAACCGATTGGGGTTCCCATCAAGGGAATTCACCTTAAAAATTCTATAGAGCTCAATTAGACAATTCTATCATGTAAATATGTAATTATTGTGATTATTTTCCTCTTTTTTCTTTTGTTTGTTCAGCTGGTCTTCCTAATCCATGATGCAACAAATATTCACACTATGATACATAAAATAACACAAATTCCAGAAGGGACAACAAATATGCAACAAGGTAGAGATTTTAAATGTAAGCCACATCTTCATTATATGTCTATACTTCGATAAATACAATAGAAAAATGGCTCAAAGGCCATGCTTTTGACAGTATATACTTATATATATTTCTATATTATGAAGCCTTTTCCAGGCTATATACAAAAAGACTAACGAGTTTCAATCTTAGAATGAAAAGGAGGGAATCTTTAGTCATGGGGAGAGGCAACAACAACATCTAGAACCATATCACCCTTGGCAGCACCAACTACGCCAGCAACACCATCTAGAGAAGCAATGGCAGGTGGTGGAGGGAACACCAGGTTCCTAAAATTGGTGAACCAGTCAATATCGTAGAACGACACCATTTTGTAGATTCGAAAGAGAAAATGACAGGCATGGGTAACCTTTTGGTGATGCATTTCCCGCGACTAGAGGTGGAAACTCCTCAGAAATGGAAACCATCGGATGACCGCATCTTCTTCAATAAACTTATGAAGTTCGCTCGTAGTCGGAATTCCTCCATCAAATACAGCATTTGCCACTACCTTCCTGAGGCCATTTAGATACTTCTTTGGAAAAAAAATTATCACCAATCGGATGATAAACTCCTTGGGGATTTGGATTTCAAGCACCGATGCCACAAAATGGAAGCACACATCAGTATTTACTCTGTACTTTTCCTCATATTTGAGGCAGTCTCAACCCAAGACCAATTTCATGGCCACAATTGCCAAAGAATGCTTATTATTTGTCATCCTCTTCAAGCGTCTGGTTGAAATCTTTCCCAAAAATCTATTTGAGATTTCTAGGAGGTTAGCCTAATTGGGGTATTCATAATGTCCAAACTCTACAAAAATACTAAGCAGATTGCAAATTCCAAATGCTAAACCAATCACCTAATGCTGATTCTGCTAAAAGTTGCTAAGTTTAATTTCCTTGCGGCAAGGATAAGCATGGTAATTTGCATACCATAAGCATTAGGTTAACCAAGTACCACCTTGAACACTGCGCCAAGGCTCACTTAAGGCTCTCACCCAGTTACGACTGAAGGTATGAGTTGTTGCGTACAAAATTAAGGCAAGCTAATTAATTAGCACAAGCTGGTGGCAACATTCGACGGTAGTCTATCTAGACGAACGCTGAGGTGTCATCCTGCAGGTGTCTCTCAAACTCCAAGAAAAGATGTGTATCTATTTAAGGCTTATCACGTACTTTGGCGTAATCATTTTGTTTAGGGTATTAATTACCATGACATACGACGCCTAGCCTGCTTTCAAATCACTAGCTCAATTTCCAAGGAAAATCACGCCATGGGTTGTAGGTACTTAGGGTCATTATGAATCCATGTCATTTCAAAATGGCAAGTGGTTCACTTCGCACAAACCAAAAGGCTGGTAGTACATGCTGAATTTAATGTAGAATAAGAGACCATCATCTACCACTTGAAGGAGGACAGAAAAGCTAAGTATTGCATGTGGTTATTTTAAAGCAATGAAGGCTTTTTGAATACAAGAATTATGTAAAGAATTTTTAAAGTGCGGAGTTGCTAAGAGACACAGAAAATTTTAGAATTTTGAGGAAAAATGGAATCCACTGCCCCTGAAGTAGCCAAGAACCCACATATGAATGAGCCAAGCAAAACATCTCAAAGCTTGGTCGATGCGGTACTCACAACACCCATGGTAAATATTTTTCAGGAGAATGAGTCCTACGCTATGCCTAGGATCCCAGATAAGCTGGAGTGGTTTCATGTGCGGACAACCAAGAAGGGTACTCTCAGGGATGCAAATTTGGTAAAGGAAGAGTGGGATAACATTCATGATCCTGTCCTCAAGACTAACCCTAAGAGCTTGAGGGAAGTTTCTTTCGCCAGAATGAAGAAATCCTTTAAAAATCAACTATCATACAAGCAATGGCTTTGCGGACTCCCACAATATATGGTCCCATATGTGCATCACTGCCTAGAAATAATTTATGAAAGTATTCAGTGTTTCAATTTGATCACTAGCGCCATTGAGGGAAGAAGGTTGGGAGTCATGTTGTGCATTCTCAAGAAGATCACCAAAGAGCAGCCAATGGAGCCCTTCAACCAGTAAAAGAGTTTAGAATTCTAGAAGGGTAGGAGGAATTCCCTCGACTTTTATAATGTAGAGATCGGAAGGCCCCAAGATTGCCAATAGCCATTAAAAAATATGAACCATCATGTTGACTTCATCCAAGTGGATATGTCAAATGCCTTCTCCATGATGGATTTTGTGTTTGACTTAGACGATGACATGATCATGTCTGAATCTCAGTTGGGCTTGGGTTTTCAACTAAGGAGGCAGAAAGACCCTTTCTGGTATGATTTCATAGAAATTATTTTCAAAGATATGCGGAAGAAAATTGTTGAGTTCAAAACTGTTGGGAAGTTCAGATATCCTTCTCTTCTTGCATATATGTTTCTACATTAGAATCCTAATTTCTTCAAGGAAAAAATGGAGTTGTCAATATTTGATGAGAAGAAGCATCAGAAGCCAATTTCGATATGGACTCCCATCCTCTCTTCCACCTATGATTATTATGTATTTTCAAAGAAATGCTTAATTTTGATTTTTCCCGATCTGGGTGAGGATGATGACTAATATCGCCTGTCAGGCGATCAAACTAGATGGATGTGATCCCTATTCCCCAAGTGTGAATGGTCCCTTGGGGAGGAGTTCACATACATTTGAGTGCATGGCTTTTGTGAAGAGCTAATCTGACTCCCCACATCCATCACCAATCAAGTATTGGCCCTTGAAGTTTTTGGCAAATGGTTATTATGGGCTGGACCTTTTGCTTTGACCCAAAGAAGAAGAAGAGGGGATTTTTTGAATTCCTTATGAGCTACAAAATAGTGGTCATGGTAAAGAAGAAGTCAACAGAGCTACTAGAGGCAAAGTTGGAACACCTTAGGCTGGTTTTCATTTGTGATAGGTGGGACTACAACCCCGATGATGATTTGGGTGACACATTTATTAAGGTAAAACATAGCCCTTAGCCTTACTAGGAAGCATGGAAAAATCCGTTGGAAGATATCAACAGGCTCTGGGTGGACTTGGCGCTCATACCGACGGATAATCGAAGGTCGTCATGGTTCATTTTCTATCTCCCTAAGGGGAAGGTAGATGAAAATTTCTGCATAAGTACTACCCTCTGAAATAGCTTGATGAGGGAATAGGGCTAGAAGCTAGAAAATATTAATGATTTATGGGTTTATCGCCAAGAGATCAAGAACACTGTCGCCCCTTTCCAACACCCATCAGTTTTTGACACCGATGATCAATTTGATACCCTCTGGAATGAGGAACATGTAGATTTTGATGCAAGTGATGTAGAGGAGCCTGACCCTGAAGATGCCCCACCATGCTCCGACAAGGTGAAGCAAAAATAGAAAATGGTAACATAGCCTAGCACAACCATTAGGAGTGTGCGGATGAATATTTCGTGATCAGGGTCCTCGCAATCTCGACCCTTGGCCATAGGGAAGCCTGGAGCAATGCATAAATTGACAAGAGCAGCAGATGTGGAGAACCCTCCACCAAGCAAAAGACAACACACTGATACCGCTTCAAGAGGTGGTTCGTGGGAGGTTGTGGTTGGCCAACGGTCAAAGCTGGAATCGGCTACTTAGGTATCTTTCTCTCCCTCTCTCCTCGGCACATAGTCACTTGTTTCTCCCACAATCCTTATGGCACCCATCGCTCAAAATGTGAGCCTATCTTTCTTTTTCCCCTCTACAATGGTTGTGGGAGGTTTCTCCCAGTTTTATCATATCGGAAAAATGGCTTTCACTTCCCCTCGAGCTTCCCCATCCCTGGTCGAAGCCCCATCTTCCTCCTCGTCCGTATCAATGGCTACCACCCCATTGTTGTCTGAGGCCGTCATCCATGTTGCATCCTCTGAGTCAATTCTGACTCAACCTCTGCAGTTGTTGGAGCCTGGTGCATCTCCATTTCCACCATCATTCCCCATAAGTCCCTTCATGCCTTTGTCACCTAAGATTTGGAATATTCCTCCCTTTTCTCCACTCATAATTGCCCTTCCAAAAAATAAAACATCTGAGGTCACCTACCTCTATTTCTCTTTCGTTTTCCCTCTCGACGAACCCTTTGTAGGTGAACACATCAGATTGTCAGCTCAATTCTTGTCATAGAGAGATACAACAAAGAAAGCTCGAGCTCTCTAACTCCAGAAGAAAAAAGAAAAGGAGGCCAGGAGGCCAGTGAAGCGTAGAGTCCAAAAAATTTATAACGAGGCTCAACAATCATTACATTTCACAACCATACATCTCAATGTTACCAAACTACAAGGAGAAATGCAACCTGATGACTATGACATCCATTCCATCGGACTAGACTTGTGTGTTGCCCGACCATAGGATAAAGTTGAGCTAATGGAGGAGACACAACGGGTGGTGACCATTGAATTTCTTAAGTCTGGTCATAAATTGAAGAAGGTGGAGGATGAGCTCAAGGTTGTTAAAGGAAGGATAGAAGTCTTGTTGGCCAAAGATAAAGCATAGGAAGTAGAAAGGGTGTGCCTCACATAGAATGTGCAGGCAGAGCAGGATAGCTTGCAGAGGGAGCTCGAGAGGTTTCAATCCCAGGAGTCTAAGTAGGTAGTTAAGTTGTGGAAAGGTAACCAGGAATTATCAAACAAGTTAGCCCAATTAGAAAGAGAGGTTCAACAAAAGAACAAAGAATTACAACAACTACGTGCTCAATTGGAGCAAGCGGTACACGAAAAAGAGGAAAATCAAACAAGCACACAGGCTCAATTTCAAGAAGACCTCCAGAAGATCAATATTTCCTTGGAGGAAGAGTCTGCAACCCAAAGCCAGGCTGAGGAAAGGTGGTTGGTCGCACAGAGAGACCTGCAGGAGAAACTCTCCTGTATTGCAAAACAAATTGTAGGGCTAACACAAGAGATTTGGACAAGGGATGTAGAGATTAATCTCTTAAAGAAGATCGTTCAAACTTATGATCCAAAATCAGACCTTTTTTTAATAGCCCAACAACTGTATGCTTCCTACTGGGAGAGATTCAAGGCTTTATGTCTGACTCTCCAGCCCACACTTCAGTTCATGGTGGAAGCAACAGATTTATGCAGGGAGGTTCATGACATAATAGAACAATTCCCAAAATTCATAGGGTAAAAGATTTCTAAAGCAGAGAAGCTTCTAGACAAGCTATACACTATGCCAAACGAGGATCTAGTACGAGCGAGGGTTGAAAATCGGAGGTCAGCCACTAGGATCGCGAAGGAGTTTATCTGCTGCCATGAGGTTACCCTTTATGCTCAACGATGCTTGATCACATTGGGACAAATGATGGACGGCGTTTGGGAAACGTTTTCCCAACTGACCTAGATGGGCTTGCCCTCTCCTTTTCTTTCTGATGAATCGATGGCTACCATGGACAAAATTGCAGCCAAAAATGAGGAGAGGAAACAGGATTTATCAGTTTCTTAGAGCTTTAGCTTGAGGTCGGGTCTGGAATATCTGCGATGCTTCCCTTTAAAGAAGTGATCGATCTACACGAGGCACACAAGATTTTGTGCACCATATCAATGCCTACCAAGGCCAACTGGCTACCCTTGTAGATCACCCTTTCTAGGCTCCGAATACAATGCTCAATGAATAAGGCCCTAGTCACAAAACTAGAGATTTTTGGGTTCATCGTTCTGTAGGAAAAACACCCCTAATAGTCACAAAAATCTGTGGATATTTTATATACCCCATGCTCCCTTCGAGTTGTTTTTAATTTTTTTCTCAACTTTTGACCATGCCTGATGATTTTAAAAGCCTCTGTGCCAGTCTTTCGATGGTCTCAACTCTCTATCACCACATGTCACCCAAGCACTCATCAAAGGGGAGCTTCCCTTCCCTTCTCTTCTGAGCCCTGTTCTTCCCCCACATGTCAAAAAATCAGACACACTAAGCCTGCATTCATATAACTCTCTTTTTGGCCCCAACCGCCTACCACATAGCCTTTGCCCATGCAAACTTTGGCAAGCCCCTCAAGGGGTGTCAATAGTAGGGATTCTACCACATGTCTTTTCATCACAAGCTCTCATCAAAGGATGGGGAGAATGAACCACGGGCTACGAAATATCGCCACGTGTCCCTTCGGTGCATATTCATTAAAGAGGAGTGGTGCGAACGCCAAGCTGACATAATCTGCCACATTGTAATTGCCTTCATTGGGAGGGGACACTTGTTTACACAGGGTAAGCCAGGACCACTGCCATCATTTGCAGGGGATGCACTTGGCTCACGTATGACTGAGTTCATGCTCAAGAATTTTTTTGTTGCAACGACCGTGATGAATCATTGCTGCAAGCATCATGATTCATGATGGGGAATCTTTTCTATTATAATCCTTCAAGTGGTGGAAGCCCCTAGCTATATATACTACTTATTTCAAAGAAGAAGTTTGAAATATCTACAAAAGAATTAGGAAGACACTAGGCCTTTTATTTTATTAGATAATTGTAAAGATTCACAGACTGTGCCCTTGTAACTTGGCCTTTTTGTTTCTTAACTATTGAATAACATTATACTATGTTGTTTCTAAATAGTTTTTTTACAACTTCAATTATTTGAATAGAATTCTGATTTAGAACCATGTCTCCAACTCTTTCTATTCGGTAAATCTCTATGCAAATCATTTTATTTCATGAAATGAATTATCCAAGTCTTTCTCTTTGATGTTTGTTATTTTAGGACATAGCAGATTGTTGAACGGGCTCTTAGACCGTATCTACAAGATAGGTCTATTGTGCCTTACATCTAAATCTTGGTGCATCGCCCTAGTTAGATCTTTTATTTTTATATCTTCTTCCTTTTCTCATTCAAAACCCCAGTTATAGAATAAGTCAACTTCTTTAAAATTTGGAGGTTACTCAGTTTAGCATAATAGGTCCCCCCTTTAATTGAGTTTCCCACAAAGGGTTGTTACCTTGCCAATTTTTGGCATCAACATTATCACGGGGTATAACTTTGGTATGGTTTGAGTAGGAAGCCCAACAAGTGGCACGACTTTCCCCATAGCCACCTTTGTGTGTGTGAGTACATACCAACCGTGTGTATGTTTCACACCTTTTGGGACAACTCACCTCACAAACAACCCGATGTTCTGTGGCCCCAAAGTGAGCACATATTTCCTTTTTCTCTTCATACTAATCCTCATCATTGCATGATCATGTATCTCGTCTTGCTGCAATGCATTCACCCTTGAATGTGTTCTTTGGCATTGATGTCTCGTTGACTTAGAATCTCAAATCCTTGGAGGCTTGACCACCTCCTTCATCTTTCCCGTTCTTCTTCTCCTTTGTCATTCTTTTCCATCTCCATTGGGCTACTTTAGTGTGAGTTTGAATCAAGTTCATACTCTCACAAAAGTGGTGGCTAAATGTGTTGCCAAAAAGTGTAGACGTTGACACTTTTCCCTCATTTGAACCTTGGCCTGTGGATTTTGGACCCTTTTTAGCCTCTTTTTACCCCTTTCCAAGCTTTGTGCCAAAGTGTTGTAAGGTGTTGCAAAACATTTTCACACTCTCCTAGGATTTTCATCACTTAATCAACCCTTTATTATGCTAAAATGACCCCTTAATACACATATAAGTCCTATCTATGTGTTTTTATGAGACAATCCCGACAAACATAAATAATCACATTTTAATTATTGAAAAGTAATGAAATTTTCCCAGGTGTACTAGGTCGCCACCTTGGGTGACCTAGTTCCATGTGGCTTAAAAGTTAAAATTAATTTAAATTTCTTTCGGGATATTGTCTCTAAAACCCTAAGGTCGGCCTGTATGGTGTTATTTTGGGAAAATTAGGGCATAAATTATATAAATAAGCTTCAAAACCCTAATTTCTCATAAGAGACCCTCATTCTTCTCAACTCACACTCTTCTCACCTCTCATCCTTCCTTCTCAAGAAAGTTAAGGTTTCACATTCCAAGTCATCAAGACATCTTGTTGAAGCACTCAAAGGTTGAATCCTCCATTGTTGCAACTCAAGATTAACCATAATGGCAAGGTAAGTAAGTACATTGATTCACACTTCATGCTTTCTCATTTCATTTCTTCATTTGATTTGATTATCTACAAAGGGGCTTGACCAAGGTAAGCCCCCATACTCTAACAATCACCATTTCTTCTTTATCTTTGTGTGTGCTTGCAGATTTAGGTGCATTGAAACCTTGAAGATCATTCAACAAGTTGTTCAAGCTCTCTAAGGTTGAAGAAACCCTAGTTGAAGCTTGGAAGACTTCCATAGATCATATTCTGCATTTTTGGGATCAGACACCTGGAGGAGTAGAAAAAATAGACTGAGGACCTTAGGTTCCATCTTATGATTCACATAAATTTAGAAGAGGACTAGGTTGCCATTCTTGGTGACCTAGTCCCACTGGAGTTTTTTTTCAAAAATTTTGATAGATCTGGATACCCTTTTGGCTTAAACAGGCCTCAGTGCAGCTTTCCAAAATTTTCCTAAAAAAGGACTAGGTCACCCAACTTGGCACAAGTGTCCCTTTCAAATTCTACATCAAATTCAACAACATTTAATGCCCCTACAAGATTCCAGGTGCACACCTCTTCAATATTATCCCTTTTTGTAATAGTTTGTTCATATTTCTTAGGTTATTTTGTACATACTTGCATATCTCAATGTGTTTTCCACAATAGTTGTATTTCATAGGTTTTGCATTCATAGTTAGCTTCTATTTTCCATTTCCATCATTTGGGGCATCATCACACACTTCACAAAAATTCTTGTTGAGAGAGCTTGGACAACTTGTTGAATGATCTTCAAGTTTCCAATGCACAAAAATCTACAAACACACACAAAGAGAAAGAAGAAATGTTGATTGTTAGAGTCTGGGGGCTTGCCTTGGTCAAACCCCTTTGTAGATAATTAAATAAAATGATGAAATGAAATGGGAAAGCATGAAATGTGAAGCAATGTGCTTAGTTTCCTTGCCATGATGGTTAATCTTGAGTTGCAGCAATGGAGGATTCAACCTTTGAGTGCTTCAGCAAGATGTTTTGATGACTTAGAATGTGAAACCCTAGCTTGCTTGAGAAGAAGGAAGGAGAGAGGTGAGAAGAGTGAGAGTTGAGAAGAGTGAGGGTCTCTTATGAGAAATTAGGGTTTTGAAGCTTATTTATACAAGTTATCCCCTAATTTTCCTAAAATAACACCATACAGGTTGACCTTAGGGTCTAAGAGATAATATCTCGAAAGAAATTTAAATTAATTTTAATTTTTAAGCCACATGGGACTAGGTCGCCCAAGGTGGCGACCTAGTCCACATGGGAAAATTTCATTAGTTTTCGGTAATTAAAATGTGATTTTTTATGTTTTTCAAGATTGTCTCATGAAAACACACTAAGGTAGGACTTATATGTGTATTAAGGGGTCATTTTAGCATAATAAAGGGTTGATTAAGTGATGAAAATACTAGGAGAGTGTGAAAATGTTTTACAACACCTTAGAACAATTTGGCACAAGGCTTGGAAAGGGGTAAATAGAGGCTAAAAAGGGTCCAAAATCCACAAGCCAAGGTCCAAATGAGAGAAAAGTGTCAATGTCTACACTTTTTGGTGACACACATTCTCAACATGCTCTATGGCTTGATGGCCAATTTAGCACATGTAGAAACACATTTCCAATTGGTAGTTGTGTTTCCAAAAAGTGAGGACTTTGACACTTTTCGCTCATTTGGACCTTTTCTTGTAGATTTTGGACCATTTTCAGCCTATTTTTACACCTTTCCAAGCCTTGTGATGAAGTGTTGTAGGGTGTTGTAAAACATTTTCACACTCTCCTAGGCTTTTCATCACCAAATTGACCCCTTGTTATGAAGACAATCTTGACAAACATAAATAATTATATTTTAATTATCAAAAAATAATGTAATTTTCCTAGGTGGACTAGGTCGCCACCTTGGGTGACCTCGTCCCATGTGGCATAAATTTCAATTTTAAGTTAATTTCTTTCAATATTTTGGTCTCTAAAAGCTTAAGGTTAGTTAGTATGGTGTTATTTTGGAAAAATCAAGGCATAAGTTGTATAAATAAGCTTCAAAACCCTAATTCATCATTATGCATCACTCATTTTTCCTCTCACACACAACTCTCCACCTCCCATCTATCTTTCTTCTCCTCAATCAAGCTAGGGTTTTACATTCTAGGTCAAAAAGAAATCATTGTTGAATAACTCAAGGGCTAAACCTCCATTCCTGCAACTCAATATCTCTCATCATGGCAAAGTAAGTAAGTACTTCATTTCACATTTCATGCTTTCTTACTTTGTTTCATCATTTGATTTGATTATCTACAAAGGGGCTTGACCAAGGCAAGCCCCTATACTCTAACAATCAACATTTCTTCTTTCTCTTTGTGTGTGTTTGCAAATTTAGGTGCATTGGAGTCTTGAAGAGAATTCAACAAGTTGACCAAGCTCACTAAGGTTGAAGAAACCCTAGTTGAAGCTTGGAAGACTTCCACAGACCAGAATCTTCACTTTCGGGACCAGATACCTGAAGGAGCAGGAAACACAAACTAAAGGCCTCATATCCCATCTTTTGGTTCACAAATATTTAGAAGAGGACTAGGTCGCCACTTTGGGTGACCTAGTCCCACTGAATCTATTTTCCAAAAAAATTGGTAGATTTGGATACCCTTTTGGTTGAAACAGACTCCGGAGTAGTTTTCCATAATTTTCCTGTAGAAGGACTAGGTCGCCCCACTTGGCACAAGTGTCCCTTTCGGCTTCAACATCAAATGCAAAAACATTTCCAGCTTCTACAAGATTCCAGGTGCACCCCTCTTCAATCTCATTCATTTTTCTAATTGTTTGTTCATATTTCCTAGGTTATTTTATATATTGTTGTATATCTTCATGTGTCTTCTAGCATAGTTTTATTTCATTCTTAGTTAGCTTTACTTTTAGTTCATTGCATTTAGATCATAGAATTTAGGGCACAATCACACACATTCACATTAAGCCCCTAACCCCCTTTGACTGAACTCCAAAGCATATCATTAGGTGAAAGAGAGACCATTCATCCAAAAGTTATCTTCTAGGGTGAAAAAACCTAGAGGTTCATTGGGGAATCCTCTTTCCCTTCTTGTGTATATGTTTTTGGTGGTTCATTTTGGTGAACCCGACATCCTTGCACCCTCTTTTCTGATTTAGAGTCCTTCATTGTCCTAGTATTAGCTTGGATTGCATTTTGCATTAGTGAAAGTGCATCCTAGGGTTTAAAAATTTGCATTAGTGAAAGTGCATACTAGGTTGTCTTTTTGCATTTTTAATCATTGCATATGTCTGGAATTCTACATTTTTATGTTAGGTCTGTTAGGGTTAGTAGGCAGATATATATAACAAGTTAAATGCAGATTTGAACTATAAAATAGAGTAATAAAACACACATAGAAGACAACACATAGAATTTAACGTGGTTCTCCCAATCTGGGCTACATCCACAAAATCGTAGCCATCCAATGATTTTATTATCCAATGTAAAACCTATTACAATAATGTGAATAATGCCATGCTACAACTCTTCATCCCAACCGCTTATAACAAGCTTTTAGAAGCTTCTAGAAAATTAGGGTTTACAAAGTCGGCCTTTTTCTTTTTTGGTGACAAAAGGAAAAAAGGTGAAAAAAAAAATTCTCAGGGGCTATCGCCCCTGAACCCCCGCCTGGCCCTAGACCCCGACAAGGATACATGAAGAGTGTACAATACTAAAAAGTGTACAGTATAGCATGGTCAATCGCCACTTACCAACAATCTCCCACTTGGAGGTTGATCGGGCTCCATACCAACACAAGGTTTGCATTCCCAAAATAGAAATCACTAAATTCACCAGGGGGACTAGTTCACCATCCTGGGTGACCTAGTCCCTTTAGGCTTTTGAAACTTCCCTTTACAGAGCTGCAAACCCTATTTTTCAGCTTATGTTTTGTGCCATTACATACCTGTATTAATAGGTTGTGTTTTTGTTACATGTATTTTATTAGAAGTAGCTTAATTTATCTCATTTCATGCACTATACATTTTCAATTTTGCATTTACGAAGTTTCATTTTTAGATCATTGATAGTGTAATTAGAAAATTTCCTTCTTTTGCAATCTGAAAATGGTATTTCCTTTATCTTGCATTGTAAATTCTTTAAACATATTAATATATTATGTTTTTCTTTATATTGTTTGTAAATTCTTCAAACATTTTAAAAATTCTTTCAATACATTCCTTGATTATGAGAGCCTAGCAAATGAAACCGTTTATAATTGTCTTGAACATACACAACCTTCTATCTCTCTTATTTCCGAGGATGATGTGTTAGAAGAAAATAAAAACATAGATAATCATGATGATCATAATTGTTCCCCTCTTGATATCTCTCTTTCTAGTGGCGAAGGTATCTTGTTAAAGGAAGGTACAATTATTGAGCATCATGACGGTCTTGCTTGTTCTTCTCCTCATCCCCTTTGGGAAGATAGTTTAACACAAGAGCATAAAATTATAAGCACATTCCTAAACATTACCTTACCTAGTCTCTCTAACTATGATGATCAACCTTGCCCTTCTTCTAATACCCCTCCTCGATGCAAAGAGGACATGTTGGTGTTGGAAGATCCTTCTCCTAAGAGTCATAAGACTCTTGACCCTCCCTCCCTATTTAAAACTCATAATGGTCTTTCTCTTGATGCCTCCTCCCCTTGTAGTGAAGCATGTGATGAACCTCTTCCAATCTCTCCTCCTAGAGTAGGTTGTGTTGATGGTGTTTTCTGCACAACAACAACTCGGACATAATATGATATTCTATCTCTCTTGAAAGGTCATTCTATTTTGGAAAAAAAGATAACCCCAAGGTCTCTAATATCAGGTCTTGACAATGCAGTAAAACAACTCAGTGATAAAATGTGAAATTTTGGTAATCACAAGGGGCTTTACAAATGAACAATGTTGGAAGTGTACTTTCATTAGATGCAATAATATGGTGATTCTTTTAATTCTAAAACTAACCCAAATTAAAAATAAACAACAAAAGAGATAAGGGTTTCAGAGAGATTCTAAACTAACCCCTAAGATCAATCACAACAATGATGAATGTTGCAAATAGACAGATCCCCCAATGAAACCAATCTCTGCTTGAACAAGGACAAGCCCACAACTCCCAGAAATGGTGCAATCTTCTAAGGAAATTGAAGATTTTCAGACTATGAACATTCATCCACATACCCAGTAAATGGTGAAATGTAAACAAGTATCCACAGTTGAACTTAGTACAAAATAAGGCCCAAACTAACTTTACGCAACAACTTACAATCAGAAAATTGCTAAAAGTATGGACCAAAGATCAATCAACATCATTAACATTTCACCATTGACATGAAAGAACTAAAAACTAACATCTAACATTGAGAATTGAGAACAAGAAACCATGCCAAAGATAAATACAAAGTTTGTCAAATCAACAACTAAGTTGCATTACTTCTCTAGCATTACATAATAATTTCTAGTCTCTCTTCTCTCCTACAGCTAATTTTTGAAATCTACTTGCCAATTCTGGCCTTCTACAACTTCTAATCAGCTATTCTAACCCAGTCTAACCTCTTACAAATGAGAAAGCACTAGCCTTTTATAGAAAATTACATTTTGAATCAATGGCCAGGATTTAATTCATCTAATGGCATAAATTACACTTCTAGAAGCATCTAGTTGTTATATTTAATTTGGGAGCTCATGGTACACCATCATCCAATCAATTGCATTCAGTTGCATTATGGCCCAATGACATCAATTTTGAGAAAATCCTCATTGGAGAATAAATACAGCTTCACATGTTTTTCCTTGTTAAATGCACCTCTCCAATTGGTATACAACTAGTGGCACAGATTCTTATGCAAGCCCCACTTTAATATTTAAGTTGAACTTTTCCAGATTTTCCCTCTTGGCACGAATCCATATGCAAGTCCTCCTTTCGATTTCTTTAATCCTGAAAAATAGATACCATCATTAGTAGCTCACATGTTAAAAAATCCAATCCAAATTAGACTTAAATAAAATTTTAGCCCTTAAAAACAAAAACTTACATTTTTTTATGGAAACTTTCCATTTTCGGGAATTTTCCATTTTTGAAAAATAATGCATTTGGAAAATTTTCCATTTTGGAAAATTTCCCTTTTGATGGGGGTCTAGAAGTTTCCATTTTGGAAAATTTCTTTTGAGGGGGGTCTAGAAATTTCCAAAAAAAAGAAATCTCGGGATTTTGAGGGCCCGAAGGAATTTCGGGGATTTCTGCCCAGGGAGGAAATCCCGAAATTCCAAGCAAGGTCAAAATCCCCTAAACCTCATAACTTTGTTTCTAGAAGGAATTTTCAAAAAGCTCAAAAAACAACTTGGCCTAATTTTTCATCCTCTATCCATTGGTGCAAAAATATTTACACATAACATTGAAAATTCACTTCAAAAATCCCCATTTCCAATTTCCAAGACAAGCGAAGAGCCCCCAGAGCCTCAAAATATTGCCTTCATCAAACCAAGTCTTGAATTAATCCCAAAATAACCTCCCAAGAAGAGCAAAACTGAAAATTGACAAAGCCAAGGTGTAGAGATGCAAAAGAAAAAAAAGAGGGTCCCTGCCTCTAGTGGGGCGTGTGTGCAAAAATTGCACAACAGATTATTTGGAACAAGACAATGAGACCTTTGATGATCAAATAGACTCTCATCCTAATCCTTCCTCTCCTCATAATTCCACCATTGACCATTTCCTTAATAATCTTATGCCCTTACAAGAAGATGTAGAGCCTATATTAGACTCTCCTTCGTTAGGGCATGTTAATATTATCCAACCTCAACTCATCCTTTACCCTCCTTCAACCAAACCCACACCCAAATTTACCCTCTACCCACCTACCCCTAATGTGTTGCAGAAACTGAGTCCTAATACTATTGCTCATACACATTATACCTACAACAACCCACGTTCCCAACCATCACCCTCCACTCCTTTACATTTACCTAATCCTCCCATCTTACCTGCTGCCCCTCGCCTCAATTCCCTCCTTAGGGAGTATGACCTTGTTGATCAACTAATGACCACTCCCACAAAAATATCCTTATGGGACCTTATTCAAGTCCCCCCTCACTATCACAACATGATGCAAGAAGCCTTACAACAAGCTCCTATCCCTTCTATTGAGCCATCAAATGGCATAGCAACTATTATTCATGGAACACAAGTTGACATTATTTTTCACCAAAGTGAACTTCCTCCTTTGGATGTACAAAAACAAAATGAAGCTTTCATGATAATATCTCAATACAAAACAAAAGGGATAAAGATAACTCTTGTAGATACAACCTATGCCCTTAATGTGTGTAGTGTGAGCCTTCTAGATAGGCTTGGCATAGATAGATCCCACATCCAACCTGATTCTCTATCTGTTAGAGGATTTGACAATGTCTCTAAGAAACTGCTTGGTGTGATCACTATCCCTCTTATCGTTGGAATGGCCACATTAGACACTACAATTCATGTTATGCCTTAGGAGTTTTCATACAATATTCTCTTAGGTAGACCATGGATTCATGCTATGAATGGAGTGCCTTCCACTCTTCATCGTAAGATGAAGTACATCTACAACAACAAAGCGTACACACTTGATGCTGATCCTGAACCAAATAGTTGCTTACACATCAAAAAATCCAAAGAGAATCACTTCCACACCTTAACACCAACCACCCAAGTGGAACCCTCACCACAAACAAATAACAAACAACATCTTGAGAAAATCACCAAGCTCTTAGATGATGATTGGGGTTCCTTAGACTTCACCCCTCCCTTAATGGGATAATCCAAGATCCTAACAAACAAAGACTCTGAAAAATGGATATGTAGTCTTGTCCACACAAGACTTGACCAGTCCTTTGTATGCATCCACCTCAACTACTTCAACCATTGAAGCACATCATGAATAATCAGCCGATCCAAACAAGCTAAAAAATATTTATGGAAAAGGTTATGATTTCATGAAGCAACTTGGCGTGGGAAAGGTTGTGGTGCTAACAAACTAGGTATTCGCAACCCTATAGAGCCTATCAAGCAACCATCACATCATGGTCTTGGTTATTGTCCTCTCATTGAGACCACCAAGCCTTCCCCTCCCATCAACACTATCCTTCATCACCCTTCTCATCCAACCTTCACAAGTGATCCTTTAACACAAACAAAGGACTCTTTGCTTACAAATAATGTCATCCTGCAACTTCCTCTTGATTCATATTTTACACACTCCTCTAAAGGAGTATACAAAATCTCGCAATCCATAGAGCCTTGTGTAGATATGACATCCCATTCTAAGCAAGATCCCTCCTTTTTTCCAACCAAATGATCACCTTCCTCCCTTGATCAAGAGGGTATCTTGTTGAGACTCCTCTAAAAACAATTGATCTCCCTTCCTCCTCGCACTCGAAAGAAATGTTCTAAAAAACATTACTTTTGTGTTTACCACCGAGTTCATGGTCATCACACCAATGAGTGTAAGGCCTTGAGTAGTAGAATCCAACATCTTAAGGAGCTTGGTTCTCTCCCTTATGTGGGGGCACCTCATTCCTCTAATTGATACTGACTTTTCACTCTCCCTTGCATTCCCTCATTCCTTTTAGATCACTTTTCTCCTGCACTAAGTGGGGACAAGAGGTTAGTTAGCCTTTCTATTGGAAGACAAAACACTTTGAGAGGGGGGGTTAATCGGAGTGTTACAAAACTTTTTCCTATTTTAATTTGACTCACAGATTTAATTTGTAGCAACTGAAAAAAACATTGACCTTTGAACAACTATATTCAACCTTTTAGTTTGCACAATGGACAAGTAAAGATTTGTGACCTTTCCAAACAAAAGAATGATCAATAAAGACTTCACACAGAAATGTAAAAGCATAGATTAATTGTTCATATCACAACACTTGAACAATGTTTGTCAATGCTTTATTTCACAAAACCTTATGAATGCTTATGATAACATTTATGACAGTATGGAAATTCTTTTAAGAACATTTAAAACATATGACAGTATTTGAGATTTACATGAAACGAAAGACTTTAACATTTATGCACATTGACTTCCCACATTAAAACACAAAGAATGAAAACTACATGCACAAAGTTCATCACATAACACATAATTTTCCTAAGTCGAAAAACCCTCATGGGGTATAAAAAAACCACTCGTAAAATTTCCTTTTTACTATCTCAAAAGAGCACCAACTCTATAACAATCATGGAGCACCAACTTCAATAGGAGCACCAACTCCTTATATATTTAGGAACACCCATTCCAAGGAGCACCAACCCCAGTTAACACAACAATTATAGCATCCTATCAGAACCCTAGAAGTGCAGATTTTTCAACTCTAGAATTTCAATAGAAGACTATGTATATACTCATTAAGCACATTAAAGAATGTTGTGCATCAACATCTTCCTTTACAAAGTATCTGAGATTCAATGATTTTCAATATAAAACAATATATTGCCACTATAAGAATAAAGCATGATCTCTCATAACATTTATTTTCTCCATCTCACCGATAAATACCAAAAACCCTTCTTAAATAGAAGAAAGATAATCTATGTATGCCATTTTTATAACCCTTTAACTATGAAACCCTTGAGTGAAGAACTCAGGTTAAGAAAAATTGAAACTATTTTTCCACAAATCCTTAACCAAAATCAATTATGTTTAAAAACAACACAAGATCTTTCCAGATTTGAAGACCAATACATGTCATGGTGACCAAAAATATATTACCAATTGGTGAAGAGAAGATCATAACTACCTTAGTGAAGCTTACCAACTTCCTGAGTCAACATTCTATCTTCTTCCACTGTCGAGCTCAGAAATATGCTAACACATCTTCATGGTGGCGGCTAGGGTTTCACATAATTTCCACAATAATAACTTTGCCCTAAACTTTTATTTCCTTTACATTCCAAGTCAATCAATGAAAAAATCAAAACACACTAACTTTTGAAGTCCGAAATGACTTATGTCATAAAAAATAAAAACATCATGATGAATTTTAGGTCCGTTGTCAAAGACTTTACCATGGAGGTTGACATATTAATCAATTTGATGATTGCTAAAGAATGCCAATCCACATTATCAAATAATCACCATTATTCAAAGACCGATGATCTCGAAAAACTAACAAGTATATATGATGGTTGTCGACACATATGACTTTAATTGAAGTCATTTACCACTTAAAAGACTTTAATCCATGATAAGATATTTCAAAATGTCGACTATATCATTACCTTTGTGATGCTTATTAACACAACTTCCAAACCAAAGAGATTTTGTTTTCATAATTCCTTTGAGCCACAAACACTTTGAGCATTATTACCAAAATTTTGATGCCATGTCACTTCATAGTGACTTTTAAATAAGCCAATAAATTGACTTACACAAATAATTGACAAATGATAAAACTAGATTCCAAAACCAAGTTTCCTTAGACAAATATGACATCAAACCAATCTGAAACATATGAACCGGATAAAGACTTCACGTATACTAATCAATGTGTCATAGACGGTGACACCAAGAAAATGTGAAAGAGCCATGAAGATATGAAATGACAAAACCATCTGAAGAAAGTATAACAACCTCATATACCAATGATTCCAAGAAGATATAAGCAAATGAACCAAGTGCACTAATATCAGATGCCAAGATCAACTTGATAATGATCCTATATTAATGAAGTCCTTATGTACCTGAACCTATATTCTTTGTGCAAGCATAAAAAGTGCCACTCAAATACCATGTGAGGACAACTTACAATAAATCAAGCTGAATGTACCACAAACTAAAAAATATCTCCTTTCTTATAGAAAATCAATAACAATGAAGCCAAACTCAAATTGATAATGAGAAATTTGAAATGATATACCTATGACATGCCATAAAGGAGGCCCAACAACCTGTCAAACTGAATATCCTGAACCTTTTGTTTGATCATCTTTAATGACCTATAATAATGATTTATCAATATTGTTAGTCCAACATAATCATAAACACTGAAAGAATATCATGAAGAGTAGATCCAAAACTGAACATCACGTAGCTGATCAAAATGATGTAGATAGAGCCAAGTAAATCATGATATAAACTGAACCAAATCATATGACACCAAGATTAGACCATCCCAACTGTATAAACCATGTGCATGATATCAATCATACATCACAAGTGAATACACCATCTGTATATCATGAAAACCAATCAATCCTAACAAACAATGAGAGAATGCATTTTGCATCATATTCCAACCAACCAATCAACACCCTCGAAACCAATCTCCATATCATGTAGCTTGTCAATGTCAATCAAAGAACACCATTATAAGAACCAGTTTTGTCATCAAGGACAAACATCACACATCACAAACAACTGAGAGTCAACAAACTCCCCCTTTGTCCTTGATGTTGAAACACATAATTTCTCTCCCCCTTTTTGCCTCAATGACAAAGGATGAAAGAGGAGAATGTGAGATGCCATGAAGATAAACAACTGAGAGTCCAATCAACACATATCCAACTGAAAGAATGAATCAAGACTCAGGGATCAACCAATATACCATCACTTTATAAGAAAACAACCTTGTTGCATGTATCTCCTTGTGTTAATCTCATAGATAAATACAATCAAAGACCTTATCAATTCAGATACTTAAAGACAAATTGCAACACGAATCTCCCCCTGACGCTTTGCATATACTAACTCTGGGCAGAAGATCTTTTATCTTTCCTTCAAGAAAATGACCTTTAGTGTAAAGCATCATTTTTTCTACATGCTGATCAACAAAGAAATTACATGTGAATCAAAGCAAGATACAACCAAAACTCAGTCCCACTGATAAATTCAGTATGGATGCAAGAAACAAAAAGAATCAACATGATTTTACCACTGTCCATACTATATTCACTGTCCACCATAGAAGATTATTTCGTACTATTAAAGCAACAAAAAAAAACTATTTATAGCATTATCAGTTTTGCTAGAATAGAGAACAATCACTATCATTGAATGGACTGTCTATCCACAAACAAAATTCATGTTGTCTTTTACTTCTTGGTTCATAGTAATACTTGTTATGAAAATCACTATGTGAACCAAAGTAAACCATTTCTCCTTCTTCAAATCATTGGATTTCAAAGCTAAGACACTGTACCTTAAGAATTGAGCATTAAACTTTCTAAAGAACTATCAAAGTACTTTCAAACTTGAATTCCTGTAATGAATGTGTCAGTAGAAACACATAAAAAATGATGTGAACACCTGTAGAAGATCATGATACAAGAATATTCATTAACTCAATCCTTCCTATTGCCTGAATGATAGGAAATGAAAGACTCAATTAGATCAACACATCAACCTTAACAATATGAAATAGCAAATTTGTCAATAACAATTTCAGAACTGGTGTCAAGATGCTAATATAAATCACTGTTTCATGTGACTGAGGACTCCTGCAATCTAAACCACTCATGATCAATTAAATAAACATCAATACTTTTTACAGGCACATTATTGTTTTAATCTATTTACCATGCTTCAAGGAAGATACCAAGAATCCAAATCCAACATATATCAAACAAATAATTGAACCAAGGATGAACGTTGTCCTAAGAGTGCAATGTTTTGTCACCAAACACATTATCAAGTCTACAACCTCTTGCAACTTTTATCATGAATACACAGCTCCAAACTAGTATAGATGACCTGCATGATAAAATTTTGAAGATCAATGTCACTGCTATCTAGTAGAAGCTCTATCAAAGTAGAGTCACTGTCAAACACTTTTGTAATAACTTCTTAGTGTTTTTCACATTCCAACCATGAAATGTTACCATTATCTACTAACCATCAATTTTAATTCCAATGAACTATCACTGAAATTTTAAGCTTGAAGCTTCCTGCAAAAGATATGTCAAAGGAACATAGGTGAAAAGGTCATTGTCCTAGAAAAAATAACATCATATCAGGTATGAACTACTGTAAGCACTAAAATATAGACTTGTCATATGTCTATTAGTCTACACAACAACACTTAATTTCAAGCAACATTCACTGTCATTGTCTTTTCAGCTAGTTGCCACTATCATTACAAGCCAAACTTATTCCTCAAGATATTAAACAATTAACAGACATATGCCTTATCATGTTGTGTTATTGAAACTTTACTCATAAAAGATGTACCAAGCATTACATCAAGAAACTTTTCCGTTGTCGTTATGTTGCAACAAAACAAAGCTAAAACAATCTGTCCACAAATGGCATAAATTGTGTTTCAAGCATCCTTCACAAATTTTATACAGAGTTTTACCATGAACACTTTCAAAGAAACATAAAGCACCCATTGCAACTTCAGTAGACATATGAGAAATTATCACCCATCAGTATGATGATATATATGAACCATAGTATTAAACTATTATCATCAATTTTTATTCTCAGCACAGACACGAACCTAGCATAGAACACAAACAAAAATATGATATATTTGTGGCTTAACACTATGACTTCCACCCTGATATGAAAATAAGTCATGAGGCAACAAAACAAAACCATTTCTTGTCTGATATCAACGGGGTTTGTTTTATAGTGCATCGATTATCTCCCCTTATCTTCATGTTGCCTTTTAAATGCTAAGGTATGATCCTTGTGCATAATGCATAAGACTAAATCCTTCCTTCTCCTTTTCTTGCTTTCTTCTCTAGACCATTAAAGATCCAGATGATTTCTCCCTGCAAAACCTTGCTTTATTACCATATTCATTACTTCTATAGCAAACAACTGAAGATTTACACTCCTGTACATTATCTTTTAGAAACAATTTATCACAATTTCTTGCAATATGACCTGATTGACTACACCTGAAGCATGTGGCAATATTATTGTTCTTTCGCCAATCATTTTTCTTCACTTTAATCCAACATTTAGATGCTTTATGGCCATAATCAAAACAAGAATAACAATAGCCTAAAAAAGAACAATTATACCTCACCAATTTACCTTGCCAAGAAAAGGGAGATCTTGTGAATTTGTTTTTTCTATTCCTTCCTCCTCTGTTGATATCCTTGTATTAGTTGTTTCCTACAATTTCAATATCAGTAGCATGAAATTTTAAATCTACCTTTGTTCTAGGTGTTTTTCTAACCTTATAGCACTGTCCTTCTTCTAAGCCCAGACCACCTTTGTCACTTGGAGATTTTTTTGTACCAATAATTTTATCCAAAGACATAGAGCCATTCTCATTAATTTTCTCATCACTTAACTACTTTGGTGCTTCATCAACATTCCTCAGTAAAACCACTTACCACTCAAGTTTTTCTATACTTTGTTCTTTTACCTTAAGTTGGTTTCTAACTTCTTCCTCAAGATTTCTAGCTTCTTCAACTTGTACCTTTGCTTCTATAAGATTTGAACATATCTTATCTTTGATATCTTTTTCTTGTTGAAGTTTCCTTTCTAAATTTTGGTTCTCTCTTCTAAGTTGCTTAATTGTATCTAAGGCACATATGAGTTCACCTTCCAAATCAACCTCACTTTCTAGTTCATCGTGTTCCTGTTCAGAGTCAACTTCATCCATAAATTGATCTACTTCTACACTAGTTTCTTGATCATTTAAATGTTAATTAATGATCTCTTTGGACTGCTTTTCAAAACTATGAAGGTTTACACCTTCTTCACTCTCAGATGTTTCACAACTTATTTCAGTACCCAACGATATCTCCTCTAGCAACTCACCATTCTGATTCATTTCAATCAACTTGTCCCAAAAATCCTTAGTACTATTGTAATGAATAACTTTTTTAATGACTTTATTTGGAAAGCTATTAAAAATAGCATTTATAGCTCTGGCATTGAATTCAAGAGCTTTCTTCTCCTCATGTGTGGAAGGAGATATTGCAGATGTAGTGCAACCCTTCTCAACTATTTCCCACACATTAAGCCCTAAAGAAGACAAGTATTTTTCATCCTATATTTCCACACAATAAAGTTTCTACCTTCGAGCTAAGGTGTTCCAGATCTAGGGTACTCTACCATTTCAACGTTACTATTTATGATCTCTTCCTCATTACTCCTCATATTATATTCAGGTAGCACATGATGATTATCATTTTTCTGTGAACTTACTTTTCCCTTATTCCTTCTACTTTTTTCCATAACAAACACAACACTTCAACACCAAAAATCCTTAAGTCAAACAAAATTTATTAAACAAGGATTTGGCTCTAGTCACATAAGTACCTTCTTGAATTTGAGATATGTTTGACAGACTTCCGTTGACCAGAATCTATCCTAGGTGGATTAGACCTATGAAAGGACCCTATGCTCTGATACCAATTGTTGGAAGACAAAACACTTTGAGAAGGGGGGGTGGATCAGAGTGTTACAAAAAAAATTCCTATTTTAATTCGACTTAGATTTAATTTGTAGAAATTGAAAAAAAAATATTGACCTTTAAACAACTTTATTCAACCTTTTAGTTTGCACAATGGACAAGTAAAGATTTGTGAACTTTCCAAACAAAAGAATGATCAGTAAAGACTTCACACAAAAATGTAAAAGCATAGATTAATTGTTCATATCACAACACTTGAACAATTTTTGTAATTGCTTTATATTAACAAAACCTTATGAATGCTTATAATAACATTTATAACAGTATGGAAATTCTTTTAAGAACATTTAAAACATATGACAGTATCTAAGCTTTACATGAAATGAAAGACTTTAACATTTATGCACATTGATTGCCCACATTAAAACACATAAAGACTGAAAACTGAATGCACAAAGTTCATCACATAACACATAATTTTCTTGAGTGGAAAAACCCTCATGGGGTATGAAAAACCACTCATAAAATTTCCTTTTTATTATCTCAAAAGAGCACCAACTCTGTAACAATCGCGGAGCACCAACTCCATGCAAAAATCTGAAGCACCAACTTCAATAGGAGCACCAACTCCTTACATATTTAGGAACACCCATTCCAAGGAGAACCAACCCCAGTTAACACATAACAATTATAGCATCCTATCAGAACCCTAGAAGTGCATATTTTTCAACTCTAGAATTTCAATAGAAGACTATGTATATACTCATTAATCACATTGAAGAATTTTGTGCATCAACATCTTCCTTTACTAATTATTTGAGATTCAATGATTTTCAATATAAAACAATATCTTGTCACTGTAAGAATAAAGCCTAATCTCTCATAACATTTATTTTCTCCATCTCAACAAGAAATACCCAAAAACCCTTCTTAAATAGAAGCAAAATAATCTTTTTATTTCATTTGAATAACCTCTTAAATGTGAAATCCTCGAGTGAAGAACTCGGGTTAAGAAAAATTGAAACTATTTTTCCACAAATCCTTAACCAAAATCGGTTATGCTTAAAAACAACACAAGATCTTTCCAGATTTGAAAACCAATACCTGTCATGGCGACCAAAAATATATTACCAACTACTGAAGAGAAGATCATAACTACCTCAGTGAAGCTTACCAACTTCTTGAGTCAACACTTTATCTTCTTCCATTGTCGAGCTCAGAAATCTACTAACACATCTTCATGATGGCAGCTAGGGTTTCACATGCTTTCCATAATAATAACTTTGCCCTAAACTTTTATTTCCTTTACATTCCAATTCAATCAATGAAAAAATAAAAACACACTAACTTTTGAAGTCCGAAATGACTTATGTCATTAAAAATAAAAACATCATGATGAATTTTAGGTCCGTTGTCAAAGACTTTACCATGGAGGCTGACATAATTATCAATTTGATGATTGCTAAAGAATGTCGATCCACATTGTCAAATAATCACCATTATTCAAAGACCAATGATCCCCAAAAACTGACAAGTATATATGATGGTTGTCAACACATATGACTTTAATCAAAGTCATTTACCACTTGAAAGAATTTAATCCATGACAAGAGATTTCAAAATATCGACTATATCATTACCTTTGTGATGATTATTAACACAACTTCCAAACCAAAGAGATTTTATTTTCATAATTCCTTTGAGCCACAAACACTTTAAGAATTATTACCAAAATGTCGATTCCATGTCACTTCATAGTGACTTTTAAATAAATCAATAAATTGACTTACACAAATAATTGAAAAAATGAGAAAACTAGATTCCAAAACCAAGTTGCCTTAGACAAATATGACATCAAACCAATCTGAAACATATGAACCAGATGAAGACTTCATGTGTACCAATCAATGTGTCATAGTCAGTGACACCAAGAAAATGTGAAAGAGCCATGAAGATATGAAATGACAAAACCATCTGAAGAAATTATAACAACCTCATATATCAATGATGCCAATAAGATATAAGAAATTGAACCAAGTGCACTTATATCAAATGCCAAGATCAACTTGATAATGATCCTATATTAATGAATTCCTTATGCACCTGAACCTGTATGCTTTGTGCAAGCATAAAAAGTGTCACTCAAATACCATGTCAGGAAAACTTACAAGAAATCAAGTTGAATGTACCACAAACTAAAAATGATCTTCGTTTTTATAGAAAAGTAGTAATAATGAAGCCAAACTCAAACTGATAATGAGAAATTTGAAATGATATACCTGTGACATGCTATAAAGAAGGCCCAACAACCTGTCAAACTGAATATCCAAAACCTTTTGCTTGATCATCTTTAATGACCTGTAATAATGCTTTATCAACACTGTCAGTCCAACATAATCATAAACACTGAAAGAATATCATGAAGAGTAGATCCAAAACTGAACATCACGTAGCTCATCAAAATGATGTAGACAGAGCCAAGGAAATCATGATATAAATTGAACCAAATCATATGACACCAAGATTAGACCATCCCAACTGTATAAACTATGTGCATGATGTCAATGACACATCACAAGTGAATACACCATCTGCATAACATGAGAACCAATCAATCCTAACAATTAATGAGAGAATACATTTTGCATCATATGCCAACCAACCAATCAACACCCTCGAAACCAATATGCATATCATGTAGCTTGTCAATGTCAATCAAAGAACACCATTATAAGAACCATTTTTGTCATCAAGGACAAACATCACACATCACAAACAACTGAGAGTCAACACTTTCTCCCTCGTATGTCACTTTTCATTGTCAAACTTAACTTGTCATTAACCTTTCATGAACATATAAGAGAAAGCTTGGGATGTGGACGACATGTCTTAAGTTGACTCGCATGTGACATACACTCCTCTTCATGACATAGCTTTTTGGAACCATATGACTCGGCATAGGGATTTCTGAACAAGCTCTCATGTCCTCTTCCTCCTCTTCTACTTTAAAGAAATTGCTCACAAAACAATGTGTATAAATTCCTTTAAAGTGGGGGCATACATCACCACTCACATTTCATTGTGCGATCTTCTTTTTTCTTGCAATTCCTTCTCTTGAAAACATTACACACAATGTTGTTCAAGATGAGACATCTGTATTTTTCCTCTTTTGCATACAAGATGAGCCCTTTCCTCTCTTGGATACAATATGAGTACATTTACACTTTTCCTCTCTTACCAACATTACACATAATGTTCTTTAAGATGAGACAATGCACGAACAAAGCAAAATCCCTTTGAAAACAATCATTACAACATCACTTTTTTCTCGTGGTTCCTTATCAAAGCTATCACAAGGTATATCTTTGGTATGGTTAAGTGGGAAGCCCAACTAGCGGCATGACTTTCCCCATAGCCACCTTTGTGAGTACATAGCAACTGTCTGTATGTTTCTCACCTTTTGGGACAACTCACCCCACGGATGACCTGATGTTTTATGGCCCCAGAGTGAGTGCATCTCTTTCACCCTTTCCTTTCTCTTCATATAAATCCTTGTCATTGCATGATCATGTATATCATTTTTCTGCAATGTATTCACCATTGAATGTCTTTTACATTGATGTCGAGTTGACTTAGAATCTCGAATGCTTGGGGACTTGACCACCTCCTTCTTCTTTCTCGTTCTTCTTCTTTATAATTATTTGCCATCTACATTGGGCTACTTTAGTGTGAGTTTGAAGCAAGTTCATCCTCTCACTAAAGTGCTAGCTAAATGTGTTGCCAAAAAGTGAGGACTTTGACACTTTTCGCTCATTTGGACCTTTGACTATGGATTTTGGACCGTTTTCAGCCTATTTTTACACCTTTCCAAGCCTTAAGACGAAGTTTTGTAGGGTGTTGTAAAACATTTTCACACTCTCCTAGGCTTGTCATCACCAAATTAATCCCTTGTTATGCCAAAATGACCCCTTAATGCACATACATGACTTATTTTAGTGTATTTTATGAAGACAATCCTGACAAACATAAATAATTATATTTTAATCACCGAAAAATAATTTAATTTTCCCAGGTGGATTAGGTCGCCACCTTGGGTGACCTAGTCCCATATGGCATAAATTTTAATTTTAATTTAATTTCTTCTGGGATTTTGGTCTCTAAAACCATAAGGTCAGTCAGTATGGTGTTATTTTGGAAAAATTAGGGCATAACTTGTATA
The DNA here is from genome assembly GCA_007115665.2 of Sequoiadendron giganteum. NCBI lineage: Eukaryota > Viridiplantae > Streptophyta > Pinopsida > Cupressales > Cupressaceae > Sequoiadendron > Sequoiadendron giganteum. Next base: position 14,148,196 of record CM021109.1, read on the forward strand.
AATAAGCTTCAAAACCCTAATTACTCATTATGCATCAATCATTTTTCCTCTCACACACAACTCTCCACCTCCCATATCTCTTTCTTCTCCTCAAGCAAGCTAGGGTTTCAGATTCTAGGTCAACAAGACATCATTGTTGAAGCACTCAAGGGTTGAACCTCCATTTTTGCAACTCAAGATCTCTCATCATGGAAAGGTAAGTAAGTACTTCATTTCACATTTCATGCTTTCTTACTTTGTTTCATCATTTGATTTGATTATCTACAAAGGGGCTTGACCAAGGAAATCCCCTATACTCTAACAATCAACATTTCTTATTTATCTTTGTGTGTGTTTGCAGATTTAGGTGCATTGGAGTTTTGAAGATCATTCAACAAATTGACCAAGCTCACTAAGGTTGAAGAAACCCTAGTTGAAGCTTAGAAGACTTCCATAGACCAGAATCTTCACTTTCGGGACCAGATACCTGAAGGAGAAAGAAACACAAACTAAAGGCCTCATATCCCATCTTTTGGTTCACAGAAATTCAAAAGAGGACTAAGTCACCACTTTGGGTGACCTAGTCCCACTGAAGCTATTTTCCAAAAAAATTGGTAAATCTGGATACCCTTTTGGCTGAAACAGACTTCGGAGCAGTTTTCCAGAATTTTCCCATAGAAGGACTAGGTCGCCCCACTTGGCACAAGTATCCCTTTTGGCTTCAACATCAAATCTAGCAGCATTTCCAGCTTCTACAAGATTCCAAGTGCATCCCTCTTCAATCTCATTCATTTCTGTAATTGTTTGTTCATATTTCTTAGGTTATTTTATATATGTTTGCACATCTTCATGTGTTTTCTAGCATAGTTTTATTTCATTCTTAGTTAGCTTTACTTTCAGTTCATTGCATTTAGATCATAGTATTTAGGGCACAATCACACGCATTCACATTAAGCCCCTAACCCCCTTTGAATGAACTACAAAGCATATCATTAGGTGAAAGAGAGACCATTCATCTAAAAGTTATCTTCTAGGGTGAAAAATCCTAGAGGCTCATTGGGGAATCCTCTTTCCCTTCTTGTGTATATTTTTTTGGTGGTTTAGTAGTATACTTTCAGTGGTTGATTTTGTAGAAAATTATACCCTAGCTCTGCAAGAGTGAATTCAATCACAGTATTATAATTTAGTGCAAGTAGCTATGTTTATCCATATTGTTTATACATACAAATGATAGCACAAAGAATGATAGAATTTTTTTGAGGGAGTATCATTTTTATTTGAGTGATAACCGGTTACACTTGTCAGAGTTTGTTCAATACTGTTTCAATATATTTTATAGAAATTTAAGAGAAAGAGGAATCCAGATGATAGAACACCTCATATGGTTAGATAATTGCACGGGGTAGTTTAAGAATTGTCTCGAATGTTCTATTGGTTAAGTAGGGTTCACAAGGAACTTAATGTCCAACATATATGGAGTTTTTTTAAGCTAGGCATGGTAAAGGAGAACATGATGGAGCTAGTTTGTGCATCAAAAGGATTCTTGCTAGAGAACAATTAAAATTCGAAGATGCAGTAAAATTTAAAGATGCACGTGAGATTGTGGATTGGTGCAACACAATATTATCTGCACCTAGTTCGAGTGAGTACTCTATAGTTCATCAATTCTTTTGGTTGGTTGAAGAAGAGAACATTTTACCTAGAGTTGACTATGAGACAATTGTTAGTGTAATTAATTAATTAATTATTACACTAGCATAAGTTAACTTAGGTTTTAATTAATCATATTAGTCCTAAGTTGCATTTAATCATTTAATAAAGTTGTCGAGATAAGATTCCCTTCTAGAAGATGAGTTGTCTTTCCTAGAACTTATCTCCATCTTGTTATCATTCCCTAGGTAGTTGGTCAGGGTTTCTTGTTGTCACATGAAGTGTGATTTGAACACTTGGCAACATCCTTTTCATTCTAGGTTTAGCACTTGTCTATATAATCAGGCATATGTACTCTTTGTAATTATCCATCTATCAATCAATCAATACTTTCTTTGTGGTTGAATATTTCTTCAAACCCTTGTTTGTTTTCTCCATCCATTCTCTTCCTTGTGACAGGTATCCATTTGCATGTAGGTGATCTTGGAGTCTGAAGTTGGTTTTGACAACTTCTACAACAATCATTGGATCTACTAAATGAAATTCATTTAGGAGTTTGATAGCAATCACATGGACTATCTGGATAAGGGAGTTTGCATGTTTTTATCAGTTTTGTATCTCAAGAGATTGGGAAGAATATGAAAATATAGAATGGGTTGAAGAGTGGGAGCAAAGATCATTGACACCTGCACAAGAACACAATCAATATGAAAGAACTGTTGAAGAAAATGATCAAGTGTTTGCATCTTAAGACTATAATTGTGTTTCAGACCTTGTACAAGAAAATTATTTCATTTTATTTCACTTTATTAAGTTATTTTGTAATAGTAAATTATTTATATGGATACGCACAAGTTAAATTAAATCAAAATTTATTTGCAGGACATGTTTATGTTGTTGTTGCACCTCAAGAGAATGAAGAGGAAACAAAATATTGGTTGGCTCATTGTGTGGAGACTAAACATAATTTAATAGCACCTCGAGAAGATGATGATGGCTATCATTATCCAAAAAGTATAGTGATCCCCTTAACTAGAAAATTTTGATAAAAAGTATTTGATCGGGCCTTAAAAAAATTCTTATAACAAGTCTTTGATCCCCTTAAAGGAAAATTTTGAGAGCTTATTTGATGATGGTTTTCATGTTTTTGAATAGGATCGATGGTGGTTGTTGGAACCTAGCTACAAAAATACCTAATAAGGAAGAATGGTCTACCTGCATTCGAAGATTATGAAACACATAAAAGGATTATACACTATTCACATTTAGTGTTGGTAACAAATATAAAACTAGATCGGTATTGTGGAATACCTACAAATAAAGTGCTATGGATAATTTCTATGGAAGAGCATGAGACAATCATAGATGTGTTGCAAAAAAGAGAGGATGTAGATGGTACAATGGAATAAGTAAATACAGGTAAATATAGTTTTAGTTTTATATTGTCCTTTTAAATAGATAAAATACATGTTTTCATATTGCTCAAGTGTGTTATTAGTTAAAATTGATTTAAATTTTCCTTTTATAGATCCTTAAGACATAATCACAAAAAGGAGAGTCCATGCAGATTCAACCTAGACAACATGGAATACTTGGTAAAAATAGGTAATTACTAGTTAAATTATATTTAAATACATGTTTTGATTATATATTGATAGTGCTTGTACATTAATAGTTAAAATTAATTTATTATCCTTTTTTGTATCCTTAAGCCATCATTGCATTGATCTCATACTTTGAAACAAAAAGGAGAGGATGTTTGGATTCAACCTACACACATGTGTGAATACTTTTAAATACAGGTACTTGAGTTGTGTACATATAGATAGTTTTATATAAATTAAAATATGTATGTTTTGATGATTTCATTGATATTGCTTGTTCCTTTTTCATATCAGGTGGCGTTAAGACCTACTGCATTTTAGGCATGAGTTTGAGATGTCATATAAGGACCCCTTAAGACATCCCCTTAAGACAACCTATAAATTAGTATTGCATTCTATTGTTTGTTTTGAAAGCTTAGAAATTAGTGTTGGATGCTATTATTTGTTATGATAGCTTATAAATTAGTGTTGGATTCTATTATTTATTTTGATAGCTTATAAATTAGTGTGTGATGAGCTATTATTTATTTTGATAGCTTATAAATTAGTGTTTTTTGTGGAACATGAGGTCAAGAGGACTTTTATGTTCTTAAGTTTTCTCTAACACTTTGCATGATTTGTAAATATGGGACTACATTCTAATTTCAAAAATTTAGCCTATTTTTGGATAATTAAGTTCTTTAATTTAAGGTTGTAAAAGAACTAGGAAATATGGTGTATACTTATAGAATAATTTTTTTGGAAAAACTCATTGCATTTTCATTGGTATTCGTGTTTAGTTTATAGAAACCCTAAACCATAAACCATAGGACCTAAAGCCTACGAGATGAGCTCTAAACCATATGACCTAAAGCCTAGGAGATGAGCCCTAAAAAACCCTATAAACCATAAACCATAAACCATAGGACCTAAAGCCTAGGAGATGAGCCCTAAACCATTAACCCATATAGATTTTTTATTCTAAGCATCTTATGAACCCTACAAACCATAAACCATAGGACCTAAAGCGTAGGAGATGAGTTTCCTAAACCATTAACCCATATAGATTTGTTATTCTAATCATATCATGAACCCTACAAACCCTAAACCCTAAACCATTGGACCTAAAGCCTACGAGATCAACCTTAAAAGATTTGTTATTCTTAGCATTTTTTTGTGTACTTTATAATGATGTTGCTCAATTTCTCTCATTTTATTTTTGAATATGCTTTCAATAATTTATCCTTTTCTTGGACACTTTGAAAACCTAGGAATGTAACAAATTAAATTATAAAGTGCCACAAAATCTACTTGATAAGGGTATCTAAATTGATCTATTTGGGGAGGTTGTTAATACAAATGTTTTGAACTTATGAATTGCCATAACAAATGTTCACTTAGATAAAGTTCTATTATGGAAGATTTTTGAACATATTTTTAGGTGTTTCATTCATCATAAATAATTGTTAGGATAAATCTAAAGCATTATTCATCATAGAAAGAAGGGATAAATAATTAGTACCAAGTGAGAAAATATCTACTACCCTATCACTATGGACTTATTCTTGAACTAGATGTCCATGAAAATAAACATGCTTGATTAAAATCCAATGAAATGGTTGATGGACTAATATATATTTTATTTTTTAAGGAAATTCTACATCATGTAGACCACATTGATTGTCCTATATTATACTCTTCTTTGATCCCCTTAAGACGTCATATTAGGACCCCTTAAGACAGCCTATAAATTATGTTTAGTTTATAGAATTTATTAATTCTCTTGTTCTCTAATCTTTTATGTTCTTATTTATTTCTTAAAATTTCATCCTTTTTCGTATATAAACAGACTACATTTTTTTGTAGATTATGACTTTTTTCTTATTTTATTAGATGTAACATGTGTATTACAACCCCTTAAGACATCCTATTATGACCCCTTAAGACATCCTATCAGGACCCCTTAAGACATCCCATTAGGACGTGAATTGAATAAGTTCATTGACTAACTATCGCTAATTATTGAATGTACATATCATGTATATCATGTACATGGATCACTAAATTTGTAAAGTACAAATATTAAAATGTCCTATTAATGTCAACTTAAATAATTTCATATTTATATTTAATTTCACATTAATATCCTATGTACTAATGTATTGACTATGAACATAAATGCATAAATGTACATGTGTAAATTAAAATTGAAAAATAATAAAGTCCATCATTTACAATATATTAAGTGCATGAAACCAATATATTAAATGCGTGAAATAAAGTCCATCAAAGTACAACCCATGAAATAAAGTCCAACAAAGTACTCGGCCCATGAAATAAAGTCCAACATGGTACATGAGAAACCAAAATATGTAGTCCATGAAATAATCAAATATAACCCATAAAATGATGTTTAGGTCATACTATTGTCTCTATAATCAAGAGACCTCTTCACACCATGTGGACTACGTGGATGACCTGAAACACTCTGTACAAGAGAAAGATGAAATCAGATGTAAGACGATGAAAATGATTTAATGACAATTTAATTTATAATTCATCATAAAATTAAATTACCATCATTTATGGGTTTGGATGCTCTGGTGCACCTGAACCAACCTTTAAATTCTCTGAATCAATCTGCATAAACAAGATGTAAAGAAAGTTGAAATTATATGTAAGTCTATAATTAAAAATAATTTAATTCATGTTAATTTATAATTTATCATATTTTAATTGTACCATATTTTGAGGATGTGCACCCTCTACTCTAGGACCTATTTGTACATGCTCAACTACAAGATGTGTTTCATGCTATAAAAGAAAAAGAATTTAAAACATGTATTAGTTCATATTATATATATTCAATTTTAAATTTTAAATTAAAGTTATTCAAAATATATAATTTGTAATTGACTTTAAAAATTAAATTACCATGATATCTAGAGCCTTCTCTGCATGTCCTCCTGGAGGTGTAACTATGACTGCGTCATGGCAGAAATTCGCGGTAACAAAGTCCTACAAGATCAAATTTAAAGCATGTATACTTGAATTAGGTTAAAATATATATATTCAAATTTGTAAATTTTGTGTAGAGAATTTTTTAAACAACCTGAAATTCAGAGTCCTCACGAGTAGCCGCAACATCTAATGTTTGTCTGATGCCCATTCTCATTGTCATATCAACCAATAAATACATGTAGACATTTAAAACTTATAATATTTACAAGTGTTCATGCACATTTGATATATATTGAATTCAAAATTCATAATTGTAACTATGCTAATGTAAGTTAAAAAATTTACAATATAAATGTACCTTCCCCTAATCTACGACGCTCGATGGTAGAGGAGTGCTCGAAAAACCCTCGGGTGGAATCGACGTGGAAGTTGATTGACTCCCCTAAACCAGCATAAATATTTAAAACATATGTTCATGATTCAATTATATACAATTTAAAACTCAAGTTAAAAGTTATTTCACATATAATTTAAAAAATTGAAATCAAAATACCCCATAAGGGTTGTCGACTAGGACTGGTGTCGATGTATGTACTTGTGGAGTGGATGATTGCCCCATCATTAGTGTCATCTGTACACCAAATAGTTTAATTGTTAAGATGTATTAAAAACTTTTCTTTGATAAAAAATCATTAAAATACTTATAAATTCAACATGTAGATGCATATTTATACCTATTTCGTAGTGTCGTCATGGTGATGGTCTATTGTAAGAAATTCTACAAATGAACTGAGGCGTCCAAATGAACCACCTCCGCATTCACCCAAACTAGGTGTGGCTTGATTGGGTCCATAGCATAACTAATGACAACTAGTACATACATGTGGTCTCGACACTCCTGGAGTGGTACGCGATAAAACACTCCTCCATCACCATCATCTCTATGCTCCCTACCCTCTATCGCAGAAGAAAGTTGATCAAGGTCTCCTACAAGCGTACTAAGGGATCCTAATGTCGATACCACCGCATGTTGATGCATAGGTACAGGAATGGCAGGACCAAGAGGAGCAACAAGGGGTTGCACATGCACAGAGCATTGGGGATCAACCCTTGCCCCTAACCTCTATTGTGGCATTCCACCACCAACACCCTGAAATGATTTAAAATCAAAATAATTGGGCTTTCGCCCCATAACAAAATCTACATATAGTTTCCTCAAAAAATACAATGGGACCTCCAAATTAGCGTGTGGTGGACTATCAAATACCATACACCATTGATCCCAAAAATGTGCACTCATCTGTGGATGTATACAACACCTCATGGATATTCTAGATTTATTGGGAGGAATGGGATGTTGAGTAACAAGGTCGATAAAGTAAGGGGCTAGATGGGATTTTGTTATTTTAAGGTCTAAAATTTATTTATAGGAGAGACCGTCCGCATAAAATTGTCTCATCTACTCTCTTTCTCGTTGATGCCTATCTAGATCAGAATCAATAGTCCTAATGGCATCCACGACATTTTGTATCATAGATAAAAAACATCTCATGTGCGGCGGAATCAATGCTTGATTTTGTATAGCATTGATTTAATTTTGTATGGATTTCACTTGATCATTTATGCGTGCTTGCAAGCGAGCCTCGTAAGATCCAGTGGGTAGTGGATGTCGGATATTAAGTAGAGGGGGTGGAGGGGGAGGTGGAGCCTGGGGTGGAGGTGGAGGTGGCTAAGGTGCTGGATTGATGATATCATCAATGTTAAATTGATCCATGTTATCAAATATAAGTGCATCTGCATTAAATTATACAAAATTAACATACAAACTCACAAAATTACAAGAAATAGTTTAATTTGAAACGTACATGCAAATTTGTTTAAATAAGATGTGCATGCATATACATACACATACATACATTGATTGAACTTGAGCATGTGCATATAAATTTCAAAATTTAACATGTACATACATTTAAAATATAAAATACAATGCATAATTTGAATGCATACATCATTCAACTAAACTATGTACATACATACAAATTTCAAAATTTAACATGTACATACATTTAAAATAAAAAATACAATGCATAATTTACATGCATACATCATTCAACTAAACTATGTACATACATACAAATTTCAAAATTAACATGTACATACATTTAAAATAAAAAATATGATGCATAATTTGCATGCATACATCATTCAACTAAACTATGTACATGCTACAAATTTCAAAATAAATAAGATCTAAAACTATGGAATTTTCATACATGTACATACTAAAAAATAAACTTGAAACATTCACAAAAATCTCATTTTATGTCTAATGCATATATATTACATTTTTCCAATAGGAGAAATCATGATCTAGCTAGATGGTCATAAAATATATAATATTATAAATTCATCATTATAAGTTCATAAATTCCACCAAATTCATAAATTCATGTCAATAAAAATATCCATCCAACCAAAATCATAAATTCACATCACTAAAAATATCCATCCAACCAAAATCATAAATTCACATCACTAAAAATATCCATCTTGGAACCAAATTCATCACATAAAATATCCATCGAATCAAATTCATAAATTCATATAACTATAATTTTTATCATTGTCTTAATTTATAAACTGTTGTGGCTCTCTACTACATCTCTTCATTTCTTTGTGTTTTCCTTTTTAGAATCAAAAGTTCTCCTCTCCTCTAGCCATTGTCGATGCTCATCTAAGATACCATCCATAGACCTAACAACATCAACAATAGTTTGCATCCTAGATGCAAGCATCCTCAAAGGTGGTGCGATACATTCTTCATTTTGAATAATGTTCATTTGATCTTGGATGGTTCTAACATTGGCATTGATTCGTGCTTGCAAGTGAGCACCATCGATTTCAGGTGGTGGAGGTGGGGGGTTATGTGGTGGAGTGCGTGGAGGTGGAGGTTAAGGTGGTTGATATGGATGGTGTGGAGGTGGATTACAAATATTATTGAATCGATCCATGTGATCTCTAACATATAAGTGAACCTACATTAGATTTGTAATTTCAAAATGTAAGATACATGTTTAGGAAATACCCTTAAACCATTCAATATAAATGGCCTAATTGAATACAAATGATAAAATGTGTAAGCCTCATTTATGTCTGAGGCACGTTACTTGAATGAAAAAAACAATTAACTATTAATATAGGACAATTTGTGAATGCTTTAGGGTTTACGGTTTAGAGTTTAGGATTTAGGTTTTAGGGTAATAGGATGGCTTAAGGGGATCTATGTAGTAAGGTCCTAGTACAAAATGACATGGCTCAATTGAATAAAATTTGGTGAAGATGCCCAAGACAACCAAATTTCATTAAGGTCTGAGGCAACTTCACCAAATTTTATTCACTTGAGCCATGTAATTTTGTCTTAGGACCTTACTAGACATAGATCCCCTTAAGCCATCCTATCACCCTAAACCATAAATCGATCAACCTAGATCATGAAATCTCATTCATATTATAATCTTGCATGATCTTATATTATTGTTAAATTTGGTTGCCTTGGGCAACTTCACCAAATTTTCAGAACTTATTTGATCCCCCTTAAAAAATATCATATTAGAATCCCTTAAGACATCCTAAAGTATGGTTTAATGGGATCTATGTAGTAAGGTCCTAGTACAAAATGACATGGCTTAAGTGAATAAAATTTGGTGAAGATTCCCAAGGAAACCAAATTTCATTAAGGTCCTAGGCAACTTCACCAAATTTTATTCACTTGAGCCATGTAATTTTTTCCTAGGACCTTACTAGACATAGATCCCCTAAAGCCATCCTATCACCCTAAACTGTAAATCGATCAACCTAGATCATGACTTATCTCATTCATATTATAATCTTGCATGATCTTATTAAATTGTTAAATTTGGTTGCCTCGGGCAACTTCACCAAATTTTCAAAACTTTTTTGATCCCCTTAAGAAATATCATATTAGGACCCCTTAAGACATCGGTTTACTGTTTAGGGTGATAAGATGGCTTAAGGGGATCTATGTCTAATGAGGTCCTGGGACAAAATGACATGGATCAATTGAATAAAATTGGGTGAAGTTTCCCAAGGCAACCAGATTTCATTAATGGCCTAAGAAAAAATGATGGCTTTAGGGTTTAGGGTTTAGAGTTTAGAGTTTATGGTTTATGGTAATAGGATAGCTTAAGGGGATCTATGTAGTAAGGTCCTAGGACAAAAGGACATGGCTTAAGGGAATGAAAATTGGTCGAGTTTCCTAAGGCAGCCAAATTTCATTTTAAGGTCCTAGGATAAAATGAATGCTTTAATGTTTAGGGTTTAGATTTTAGAGTTCAGGGTTTAGGGTTTAGGGAACTAAGGGTGAAGTTTGGGTGGCCCTTGTTCGAAACAAGCCACACTGAGAGGGAGGGGTGAATCAGTGTTGTGCAAAAATTAGCTTTAGTAATCTTTAACTTCAAAGCATCAATAACATTCATTCACAATGCATAAACAAGAAAGTAAACACAACACCATAACACCAATATTTTTACATGGAAACCCTGTTAGGGGAAAAACCACGGTGGATGGCCAATCCACAAGTATGATTCTAAGTATACTCAAAAGTGAATATTACAAGGGAATGCACTTGCATTCAGGCGTATTGCTTAGAGCTCACTTCTCAAGAAAGAAAGGGTTTCTTGTGCAAGAGTTCAGATTAAAACCATCTGAAGATTTGAACTAAGATGATAGCATCTAAAATGCCTAATTACAGTTTCAGATTAAGCACAACAATGGATCTGTTCTTCTACAAAATGAATCTGCAATACTGCTCTGCTTTGCTCTTGCACACAACACAAATATTATATGTGCAAGTGAAACTATACATTATCACACCTCTGCTCTACTCTAACTCGTTGTTCGGACATCAAAACAAATTTTTCTACATACAAAATGACACGAAAGACCAAGTATATATATCCACAACATAGGATTTATTTACACTCTGTCGGCTTCAACAAAACATAAGAAAATTACAACTTTCATCTCACATTAAGAGAAATATACAATGCGTACCCTCAAAGGTCGGTCATAACTTGGCTAGGACCCAAACAATGACAAATAAACATAGATATTCTTAATTAATTTTTTCCCATACATCTGTGACTTAATACATTCATGAGGTCAGACTCAATACAAGAAAAACTGAGAGCACGATAGCCAAATCTTCTAAATTTCACATGATCTGGTACAAGTCATTGTGCTTCAAAATAAATAAAGATAATATGCCAACAAATGTTCCCTAGGATGCGCAAATCAAAATAATAACCAGAAATGATCTTACAGATCGAAGAACACTTGTGTTACCGGATACTTTGTTCTTGCTTAACAATTTTGAGTCTTCTTGTTGGTAGGAACAAATGATGGATTGCAGACCTGATAGATGATTATGGCTTCCATCAATGACAACACCAATTGAACCTCGCAGTGTCTCTTGCCAACAATCTCCCCCTTTGGCATTGATGGCAACACTTAGTGAAAAATGACTAAGTGTCGGATTAACTACCAAGATAGACTGTATTGCCCAAAAATTCAAAAATGTTTCTCCCCCTGAGATGATTCAATATTTTTCACTCTATTCCTTCTCCCCCTTTGACATCAATGGAAAAGGTAGGTGTCAAATGCCAAAAATGTGTCAATTCACAAAAACGTTTTGAGCAAAAAAAAATTGTAACTTACATGAGTTGAAAAATATCAGCAAAGTCTTTCTTTAGCTGAATCGGATTTGAGTCCCAAACCCTTTTAAGACTTTCCAAAATTGTGATGTGACCACAGATCAGATAGGATTGAGTCTCTGGGGATTCCAGGTTGGATGGATCTGTAACTCCTAAAGATTCCTCTCCTTCTTTGAGAGCACTTGACAATATGCCAAGTTTTGGACAGATGATGCTCTGAAGTACACAACTTCTGGCAATAATTTTGTCATTTTCATATTTCAACCATTGTATACTACTAAGTAGAGACATCACTTCTCCTTCTACTTTCCCAACACTATTGGTTACATGATCAAATGCTTCTGAGATAGCATTTAGTTTGAGTTCCAGCTCCTTGACCTTCTTTTCATTTTCCTCTATAAATTTTGAGAAAGATAGGCATGCTTTGTAAATCTTTTTGCCTTCTGACAGAGCATCCTTCACATTCTTAATGCATGTAGTCAAGAGTTTTTAATCTTGAAGAATCATCTCTTTCATGCCACTAAATATTTTAGCATTGAATTCTTTCTGTACTTTTTTCATGGCTGATTTTTCAAATGACTCAAAATGAGTGTCGACATAACTAATTAACCTTTTTAGCTCATAGGAGGATGAGCTATCCGGATCTCTTACATAAGATGGCATTAATTTCTCCAATACCCCAGATGCTAGATTTAATAGTTCGTTGTCCTCAATGTGAGATTCTAGTAGCTCCTCTCTTGCCTAAGCTTGAGCAAATGTAGCGACTCTCATCTTCTGCATTGGGCTTAAGGTAGACAGGTGAATAGGACCTTCGATCAATTCTGGATCCAGTTCTTCCTTTTGTGCAACCAAAAATTTCTTTACAACTTCTGCAGTGTCTCTTGTAGTAACCGGAACTGCTTTCTTCTCCTTAACAAGTGTTTCCTCAACTGAAGGTGTGGATTTGACTTCGGATATTTCTACCTTTTCAACTGAAATATTTTTAGGTGCCTCCACTTCCATGGGGATTTCAGTGTTAGCATCGGCACCAACATTATCATCAGCATTATCATCGATGTTTTTATCAATATTTGCTTCTACTACTTCATTCACCGAATCAGGTAAAAAATCATCAACATGGGTTTCCTTAGTCACAATATCAACTCTTTCATTTAACTGCATTTCTTTTAGAATTTTCTCTGTTTCCTTTGTGACTTCTTTTGTTTCACCAATCATAAGTTTGTTGATCCTTGTTTTACTCTTGAACTTCTTTTTTTCTATATTGAGGAGTGCCTTCATTTCATTTAGAGACATGGCTGGACATAGTTCAGCTAGAATCCTTCCTCATTTTCTCTTCTTCATTTATAGCACTTAACCTCCTAGCTTCCAGAATGTCGTATAAATTTTTGGCAAACTATTCATTATTTCAATCATAACTTTATTGAAAGCATTCATGTGTTTTATAGTTGCCTCTTCCATAATTCTTTTATCAGAAACATTGAAAGATTCATACCATTTTAGAAGCAGTTTTAAATTTCCATCTTGAACCATAGCATTCTCAACAGCTTGCACAGACATACCTGATTTATTTGTCTTTTCTTTCTTCTTGGCTTGGTCACCTTCACCAGAATGATTGCTTTGAGTGACTATGGCTGCATTAGTACCTTGATCTTGGATCTCTTTGATTTCTTCATCAGATTATGTCTCCTCATCATCTGAGATAGCCATATATATTCTTTTTCTTTTCTTCTTTCCTTCCTTTTCGGATCTTTTGGGCTCAGTTTTTATTGGAGTGACCTTTGTTGTAGGGATTGACTGAGATACAAAGCTTCTTGTAGTCCTAGCTTGATTGGATGGCATTGTCAAACTAGCTAACTTTTCTTTTGATGCCTCCTTAGTAGCTTGTCTTGTTGCTTCATCTTCAGCTCTTTTCTGTATAGCTTCTTTGAGCAGATCTGGAGATATTCCCATGCTCTCTATGAGAATCTCAACTTCTTTTCTCACGTGCTTGGTACCAACAAGATTTCTCAACTAACTATGCACCTGTTTATCCTTTTCAACATATGTTCTAAACCTCTCTTTTGTTGGATCAACTGGTTTTCTCAGAATGTGTAGAGCATATATGTCCAAGACTACTCCATCGACTTCATAACCCATAGGCATAATCCAGATTGTTTTGGGATCAACGGCCTCCATCATACGTTGATCAATGCTCACCATAAAACAAATAGAATATTTGTATTTTTCCACAATAGAGGTAGGAATCCTCTCTCTTGCTTGCATCATGGCCTGGAAATCCTTGAAATACCCCTACATAGAAGCGTTCCTTGATTTCGTGTCCCCGGTATCATATAGCAGATCTTTGATTTTCTCGGCTACCGGAGTGTCCTTTCTCCACTGAACTTTACCAAATCCTGGAATCTCATCCATGAAAAAATAGAACACGCATAAAAGCAGGGTACCATATTTGAATGAGTTTTTCAAATCCTTCTTTATTTTGGCCAGATTTTCCATTAGCTAAATCTTCAACAACTCACATAGATCATAGTCAACATTTTCTTTAACCATCTGGTAGGTTGCATAAATTGTTGTGTTGGATACAAATTTTTCTCAACTGGAATGGTAGATTTTGTAAACTATGACCATGGATGCAAATTTTACATCTATATCAATGATGTTGTCTATGGTCATTGCCCTTTTGTCGTAAGTTGATCCTGTTGCATCTATGATAGTTGATTTTTCACAAATTTGAGAATGGGCAACCCACCGAAAGAATTCAAACCGGTTAAGGCACTGCTGGCTTCCTTGGTGATTTTGAATGGAATGGTAAGTCACATGAATTCGTCGTGTACTCGACTTAGGACACATCAAACCCATTCCGCTTCAGGAAACACGGGGAATTTAATCATCTGTACAAATTTATTAGTTTCCAAAATTTTATGCTCTAGCTTTACATGGAATTCTTCATCAACAATGTGGTGATTATATAGATTCAAAAGTTGGGAGCTACCCAGTTCTTCAATATTCGCATGAATATAAACCCTAATATATTTTATATCCAAAACTCCATGCAAGACCAATGAAAAGGCTCCTAAAGGATCAGTCTCAAGAGATTTATAGGGTTGCCATTTGAATTTCAGTCAAGGATGATCCTTGACTTCTACTACCAAAGGAATACTCATTTTCCCCAAATCACAAACTTGCAATTTTTTGTAAAATACCTTTTTCATCGGATCACAATTGAATGTTGAATCACTTATGACACTTGGATCTCACCTCAAATCACCAAAGATCACTTATGAGATCTCCAAACTTCTTCTCTTTCAAATGCAAGGTGAGAAATGAAGTGTAAAATGAGTATTTATCCTTTTCCACACCTAACACTTTTCTTGCAATAAATGTTGTAACCCTCATACATCCAATTATACTGTATCTGTACATAGTGGCAAATAGAGCATCTACAGACCTCCATTTCATCATACCAATTCCTCTAACGAGTTCAATAGCATCTGCTGATCAATTATGAATCTACTGAACACATTCGCATCCTGTGTCACTTTCCGATTAGGGGTTCATCTGATTTTATTTGACAGCTCCCCCTAGGCCATAAACTTGAGACTAATTCCCAGAGGAATTACCAGAAGTAGGTTCTGGTGCAAGCACACTCTCTTCAGTAGAAGGTTCTTTCTTTACCCATTTCTTCTGCATTTGTTGCCTCACTATATCTATAGTGATTTTCCCTTTTCCTTTGATGTCTTTCTGAACATTTTTCTTTTGGTTTACCTGACCTTTTTGTTCCAACATTATGTTGCTATATGACCAACTTTTTTGTAGTAGTAGCATACAACATTTCTTTTTCCAGACAAGTTGTTCCATTGATTTCCTCTTGATCTGTACTGGTTAGCAGTATGGCCAAGTCTATTGCACGTGTAACATCTAAAACTTCTATGAAATTGATTCATCATACTTCTGCATTCATTTGACTTATGACCTATCTTATGACAATTGAAACATTGACCTGAAAAATGTGGACCACTTTGATTAATCATGCTTCTACACTAAGAGGCCATATGTCCAAACCTATTGCATTTGAAACAGTATCCACTAAATTTTTGAGCATTAGGTTGTCTTACCAGATACCTTCTAGGTTTGTTCATTTGGTTTCCTTACTTGAATTTCCTTTGTCCAGAATCCTTTTGTCTTCATTTTGAGCTTTCTCCTTTCTCAAATCCAAGACCTCTTTTGTCACCATGAGTCCTCTGACTAACAATTAGTTCATTGAGCATGGCTGAGCTAGATTTGAACTTTTCTTTGTACTCATTTGCAGTAGCAAGTTCATTTATGAGATCATCCAACTGTCTTTCAAGTGCTTCTTCACCATTTCTAGATACTTCCAATTCATCATCTAGTCGACTACATAACTCATATTTTTATTTCAGGGATTGAGCCAGACTTTCTTCATTCTTCTTTTTGTCTTCAATCTCTTTTGTCATCTTCATCATGATGGATTCCATTTCAATCTTGAGAATTGTATTCTCTTGGGTAAGCTTTTCACATTATTTTGTCTTCTCTTTCAAGGCTTTGTTGGTTTGATCATCTCCAGTTCTCTTGTTATCATTTTTTTGAATTTGATCACAGAGTTCCTTTCTCTTCTCTCTTGACTTGTTGATTTTGTCTTTCAGAGACTCAATAAATTTCTCTACATCCTTGAGATTTGCTTGTAGTTTTTGGACTTCATCTTTTGATTGATCAAGGTCATCTAGGGCCACCATAAGCTATTGTTCAAGATTGCTTGAATCCATTGACATGTTTTCCAAGATCTCCCCAAGTTGTTAGACTTCTTCTTTAGAGGAACTTGGCTCTGATACCAATTGTTGGAAACAAGCCACACTGAGAGAGGGGGGTGAATCAGTGTTGTGCACAAATTATCTTTAGTAATCTTTAACTTCAAAGCATCAATAACGTTCATTCATAATGCCAAAACAAGAAAGTAAACACAACACCATAACACCATATTTTTACGTGGAAACCTTGTTAGGGGAAAATCCACGCTGGATGGCCAATCCACAAGTATGATTCTAAGTATACTCAAAAGTGAAGATTACAAGGGAATGCACTTACATTCAGGTGCACTACCTAGAGCTCACTTCTCAAGAAAGAAAGGGTTTTCTGCCCAAGAGTTCAAATTAAAACCATCTGAAGATTTGAACTAAGATGATAGCATCTAAAATGTCTGATTACAGTTCTAGATTAAGCACAATAATGGATATGTTCTTCTATAGACTGAATCTGCAATACTACTTTGCTCTACTCATGCACACAACATAGATCTTCTATGCACAAGTGAAATTGTGCATTATCGTACCTCTGCTCTGCTCTAACTCGATGTTTGAACATCAACACAACTTTTTCTACGTACAAAATGATATGGAAGACCAAGTATATATATCTACAACATAGGATTTGTTTACACTCTGTCGACTTCAACAAAACATAAGAAAATTTCAACTGTCGGCTCACATTAAGAGAAATATACAATGCATACCCTCAAAGGTTGGCCATAACTTGGCTAGGACCCAAACAATGATAAACAAACATAGATATACTTAATTAATTTGTGCCCATACATCCATGACTTAATACATTCATGAGGTCGGCCTCAATACAAGAAAAACTAAGAGCACGACAACCGAATCTTCTAACTTTCACACGATTTGGTAGGAATTGTTGCGCTTCAAAAGAAATAAAGATAATATGCCAACAAATGTTCCCTGGGATGCACAAAGAAAAATAATAACCATAAATGATCTTACAGATCGAAGAACACTTGTGTTACCGGATACTCTATTCTTTCTTGACAATTTTGAGACTTCTTGTGGGTAGGAACAAATGCTGGAGTGCGGACCTGATAGATGATTATGATTTCCATCAATGAAAACACCAAGTGAACCTCACAGTGTCTCTTGCCAACAACCCTTGGCATAATGGACTTGCAATTTAGTGAACAAAATTTTCTTGTGGAACAGTTGATTGAGATAGCTCTTGTTTTGATTGACCAACCTAGATCATGAAATCTCATTCATATTATAATCTTGCACGATCTTATTAAATTGTTAAATTTGGTTTCCTTGGGAAACTTCACCAAATTTTTAGAACTTATTTGATCCCCTTAAGAAATGTCATATTAGGAACCCTTAAGACATCGGTTTATGGTTTAGGGTGATAGGATGACTCAAGGATTTCTATGTCTACTAAGGTCCTAGGAAAAAATGGCATGGATTAAGTGAATAAAATTTGGTGAAGTTGCCCAAGACAACCAAATTTCATTAAGTGCCTAGGAAAAAATCATGGCTTTAGGGTTTGGATTTTAGAGTTTAGGGTAATAGGATGGATTAAGGGGATCTATGTAGTAAGGTCCTAAGACAAAATGACATGGCTTAAGGGAATAAAATTTGGTGGAGTGGCCTAAGGCAACCAAATTTCATTTTAAGGTTCTAGGATAAAATTAATGCTTTAGGGTTTAGGGTTTAGAGTTTAGAGTTTAGGGTTTAGGGTTTAGGGTTTAGGGTTTAGGGAACTTAGTGTGAAGTTTGGGTGGCCCTTCGAATAATGGACTTGCAAGTTAGTGAACAAAAATTTCTTGTGGAACGGTTGATTGAGATAGCTCTTGTTTTGACTGACCAACCTAGATCATGAAATCTCATTCACATTATAATCTTGCATGATCTTATTAAATTGTTAAATTTGGTTGCCTTCGGCAATTTCACTAGCACTGGTACACTTGGACCCCTCTTGATGTGCTTTTTGTCTACTTTAGTGTGAGTTTGAAGCAAGTTCCTCCTCTCACTAAATTGGGCAGTAAATGTAGCATAGAAAATTGTATTCCTCTGCATTTTCATACTTTTTTGGGGCCTCCTTGCTAAAATTGGGCTTCTTTATGCCTTATTTGGTCCTATTTTGCATCCACGGGCCTTATTTAATGCATATTTTTGAGGATAATCCTGACACATCAAATAACCAATCATAATTTACTATTTTTGGTTTGAGTGGCCCATATTTAGTGACCTTGGACTCATACGCCACCTTGGGCATATGGGTCCCACGTAAGTTTCGATGCCTGAACCTAAATTTGGCATTGAACTTAATATTTCTTGAAATTTGTGTCCCAAGCCTAGGCTACTGGGACTTATATACCCCAACTAGTGTATGAGTCTCACTTATCTTAGACCTAATTTTGAATTCAATTCTTGGCGATAATTTATTTTCCTAGATCTGATGTCGTCTTGTAGTGTTGTAATTTCAGGAAATTTGGCATAAATAAGTATAAATGCAAGGTTATTTCACATATTTTCTCCTAGAAGTTTTATGCGAGAATTCCTATAGCAAGTTTATGAGATCAAGAGAATTTTAGAGCATTCAAGAGTTGATTATCAAGTGTTTTGGAGCTATATTCAAGATTCAAGCATCGTGTCAAAAGTCATCATGCGTCATGTTTATTTTTGAGCTAACATTTGTGATGTAGGTTCTTATGATTCAAGCAAGAATTAAAGTCAAGATCTACAACATACAATCAAGAGTCAATATCCACATTCATGCTAGCCATTATATACAAGATTATAGCCTTTTTTACAAGGGTTTGGTGAGTTGCAACATAGCATATTTGTTCATTCATCCTTCCTTCATTCTATTTCTATTCATTTCAAGGTTTGATTACCAAAACAAGGTTTGACCAAGGAAAGCCCTATCTACTAACAAAACAACATTTTTCTCTTCTCTACATGTTTGATTGTAGATCTAGGTGTTTTGGACTTGAAGATCCTTTGAAGACTAAGTTGCAAGATTGAAGGAAAGTTGTCAAATTTGTTACAAAGTTGCTATCATCACGAAAAGTCACCTACAAGCCATAATTCAGAGTTTCAGATTCAAAGATCAGAGAAGAGAAAGGCTACAAGAAATCACTAGAGGATATCAAAGTTTTAGATCAACCCTGATACTTGGACTAAATCACCACGTGTGGCGTATGAGTCCTAGTATACCAAATTTTAAGCATTTTCTATAGATCCTAGTTTACTAGTTGCAGATTCTGAATTCAACCCGAAACCCTAAATTGGGACTAAATCACCCCTACTAGCATATGAGTCCTTGTATACATTAAAAGACATAATTTTGGGAGTGTAGATATTGTTTCAAGCATCTTTAGTTTTCTAGGTGCCCCTCTGTTCTTTTTCGGTTCATTATTCTTATTTTTAGTTTCATACCTTAGATTACATAATTAGATTTGCATATCATTTGCATCTTCTTCTTTCCAAGCCTTTGCTTGGTGGTGGACCCCCTTTTGTCTTTAATCACACCCAAGGAAACCATCTTAATCACCTAACCCATTCCTCAATCAAGCCAATTGATTGAGGGATCGTGGTTTCCTTTAATGAAACATAAGTGAAATAGTAGGAGGATCCCTAATCCACCTTTAGTTCCATCTCCCAAAAGGTGGAACCCTATTTCCAAGGTTTCATGGGGTTTTGAAAATCAATACAAATGAATCTTCTAGAGATTATTCTGGACATGTTGGGATTAGAGGTATTCGAAGAGATAGCTTGGGAGTTGTTGTGGTCTTCTTTTAAAGTATAGAGGCTAACAAACTAACAATTTTATGGAAGCTTTAGCTATTTTGTATTCTTTGGAATGGGCTTGTAACCTTGGTTGGAGAAGAACTATTTTTGAGTTGGACTCATAGATAGTGATTGAGATGTTAAATAGGAAACGATGGGAGGATGTTACTTGGGAACTGGCCCTGGTGGTTAAACAAATATCTTTCCTTAGTGAGTCGTTGGACTCTATTACTTTTTTCCATATTCCTCAAGAATGGAATAAGGCAGCTAATTGTTTGGTGAAGTGGGCTTCTGAGCAGAGAGAGATGTGGAGTGTGGATGTTTGAGATAATCTTTCAACGGAATGCTCTCAATAGTTGGAATGCTTAATAATGGAAGACATGAGAGTTTTTCTAGGGGTTTCTAGAGGGCAATGATTGGGTTGGTGATTCTGATCTGATGTAGACCTTTTGATTTCTTTTGTATTGTATTATTTCTTTGATTCAATAAATTGTTACCCCTCTTTTATTAAAGAAAAATACATTGTCAAAATTTTATCAATGGTAATCAAAATTGATAATAAAAGTATTTAAATAAATAAAAATTATGTAATAATCAAATTAAAAATCTCATAGATCACAAAAACTATGTATGAAGCATTTTCATATTCATAGTGGGACCAAATCAATGTCTTAATGTATCTTTTTATCATAATGGAGCAACCTAAAGTACTCTACAAATTTTGATAATTTTATTAAAATATGAGTACATTATGTAATACACTTACTTATGTAACATGAGAATGTTAAGTTTTACATGTGAGTGCATTATGCATTATTAAAAATTTCTCACATTTTTTGGTTTGGAAAAGACTTAGATGATGAACCTTAATAGGTGGAAAATAGGTTCACCAAAATTGGAATGATAATAAGAGGGTATGATGGACCTATTTCTCACTAATTCATTGGGAAATGAGATCCCCACAAAGAATTGACTAACAACCCTTAGGTGAATCAACTCAATGTGAGATTCTTCAGATTCCCTTATGATTTGAGGATAGAGGTCAAGTTCAAACAACACTTTTGGGAGAAAAAATAAAAATAGAAAATAAACCAAATTATGCCAATTCAAACTTGAAACAACAATATTAAACTCAATATTAGTATAACCAAAAAATTGCTTGCAGATCTGAGAAGGGCAAAAAGGTGTTTACCAATCACCAAAAGTCAATTTCTGAAGGAAAACTAAGACTAATTCGCCCATGGGTGAATGGGTCTTTTTTCAAGGATTTTTTGCAACTTTCGGGAGCCTCTAATGCTAATCTATAGATTTTGATTTGTCTAGATTTCAATGTTAGAAATTCAGAAATCAAATCTCTAGGCTAGATTCGATGATTTGACAACTTTGACAGCTTTTGCAACTTTGACCTTTTCCAATCTTGCACTTCAAGAGGTCTTCAATCCTTCTTCAAACTAAATCTGCAACACACACATAAGAGGGGAAAATTTGTTTATTTTTGGTGAATGGGGATTTTCCTTGGTCAAACACAGTTTTGGTAATCAAACCTTGAATTGAAATAAAGCATGAAAGATGGAATGAAGAATGAACAATTCTATGTTACCACTCAACAAACCCTTGAAGAAACCTTGATAATGGATATCTTGGAAGGTCTACAACTTGCATGAAATGGCTTCAGTGGATGTGGATCTTGATACTTAAATAATTATTTGAATGCTTAAACTTGATCTTGAAACCTACATCACAATGTTAGCTCCAAAAATATGCATGATGCAAGAAGACTTTGACATGACGATTGAATATTGAATTCTACAATAAATCTCTAATAAATCTATTCTTGAATGCTCTTGATCATCAAATTTTCTCTAAGAATGCTCTCATCAAAATTCTCTTGAAATCTCTTGAAAATGCTTAGTAAAAAATTGTTAAGTGAAATTTAGTGAAATAACCTTGTATTTATAGGTATGTATCCTTAATTTTCCAAAATTCAAATACCACAAGCCAACATTGAAATATGGATTTTGGGACCTTAAAATACTGCCAAAAACATATTTTAGATTTAGGTCCAAAGGTCTAGGGAGGACCCATTCACCCAAGTCCCTATTCCTAGAACACACATTGCTCAAGGTAAAGTGTTATGTATTGGCATTAATTATTGTTAGGTTTCCCCTTTGGAAAATTTAATTTAATAGGATTTTAAATGAATAAAAGGGCTTATTAAGGCCTAATTAAGCTCAATTTAATTAAGAGGGCCCAAACAAGTGTGAAAATGTAAAGGGATGCATTTTTCAACACTAAATTAAGATATTATTAAGTCCATTTTAATTAGGAGGGACCAAACAAGTGTAAAAAAGTAAAGGGATACATTTTTCTTCACTAGAGAACCTACAAGGTTGGGCTCCTAATTCTCCTCCATTTGACCTTTTCTTATTTCTAATATCATTATCCATCTTCAACATCATCATATTTACTAAAATGTTTGTAATAATATTTAACCAAATTTATATCAAAATGTCACACATCTTCTTTGAAATTTTAATGGTTGATCTATTATTCAATGAACTTCTAAAAAATTTATACAACGAGAAAAAATCAGTTGAGTAACTACATAACCATTGTGAAAATGTTTATTAGAAAATACAATTTAGTTTACACTAACATTCCCCTTTATTATATTGTCCCCAAAATCTCAAATTTCACCTTGCCAAGGGAGCCCCCTTAAGGTTTACATTCAACACAATAAAACATGTTGATTACGCAAAATCAAATACACATCCTTAAGAATATTTTTCTTTGAAGGAAAAAGTCTTAAAATAGGTGGAACTCCATCAAGCTACCTTGTAACCCTCAAAATTCTTGAGTTCCTAGACTAACATACCCCCAAACTCTTAAATCACAAATTCTTAAATTATTGAACAACAATTCATATTGATCTACCCTCATCGAGCTCCATCAAGTTGCCTCATGACCCTCATAAGGGTATAATTCTCTATCACAATCTCATGAACTCTCTGGACGAAAATCCATATTGATTCCTCCAAATCCCTTACCTCGAATCAAAAAGAAAACTTCACAATATATGCATTCTTCAAGTCCATTAGCATCAAAAGGGAAAGAAAGAAAAAAGTGAAAACATATGCTTCTCAAGGAAAACCCCATCTCTAAGTGAGAAGTTAACTTGAGATGATGGAAATTCCTCCATCCTTTAATGCCACCAGCCTCCAATTTGACATTTGTTATTCCTTACCCACCAAAAGTAGCACTAGAGGAAGTACTCTAACCTCCAAAATCCCAATGAACACAAAAACTAGTCTTATGCCCCATAAATTCTTCAATATAAAAAAAATCATAGGACACTTCTAAACAAGTTCTTTTGCAATGTCACCATAAACATCTTTAGGAATCATTATATATCTTGCAATCACAATAGAGGATCACTTGTCTTGATTTTTTCTAATTTTTTTCACACCATGAGCTTCAAGCTTAATACTCAAACTCGGCTGCAACTTTGAAATAATTGTATTCTTCTCATTTTCATGACTTTTTACTGATTGTGATGGCTTATTAGTGCAAGTCCATATAAAAAAATTGCAATCATCTTCAACAAATAAAAATAAATATTTGTGCCTTCAATTCATGAAAAATCTTCAACTACATCATCATGAATCTTATATAACATAATCTCTTCAATGGTATTTTTCAAACTCGCTTCTCTTATATTCTTTTCAACTTTTTAAAATAGATTTTCCATTACAAAGAATCCTCCACAAAATTCCCTAACTATTAAATCTCCTATTTTCAAATTATTGTTGATCCTACACCAATGACTTCCTTCCTTTCACACAATGGTTGAGATCCATTGGTGGCACAAATGAAGACTAGGTGGTAACTCTTTTTACACAAATCAACATTTATATTTCTCCATATACTAAATTTATTTCAATATTTTACTAAAGACATAGAACAATAATTTCGAAGATAGACTAACTTAACTTTATCACCAACTACAAGATATTTGCATTCTACCATACCTCCATTATAATCAAGGCTATTTAAACATCCAATTTTCAAACTAATGATTATAGGTGAGTGAAACACTACTTATATTTGAAATAAAACTGCAACAATTTTAGTTAAAATAGTCTTACAATATATTAGTGTATCATCATAAGGAACCTTCCAAAATAAATTATTCCTTTGTTCTCGTGAAAAAATCTTAGGTAATCTACATGCTCAGCCTCCTTGCGCAAAACAATAGATGTTTAAAACTTCACTACGTTCATAGAAAGCTCACTACAGATCTTCCTAATCTTTGATATCAAAATGAAATTTTAATGCTTGATTTATTATTCAATGAACTGCCAAAGCATTTATACAAGGAGAAAAATGGAGTTTAGTAATTACATAACCACTTTGCAGTTATTTATTAGAACATTCATTTTGATTTGATTTTACTAATACTTTTATATTTCTAAGGTATATATATATTATTTTTTCTTTATAACTTTTTTAATTACTTATCAAAATCTAGAAAATATATATATAATTGTTTTATACATCATTATTTGTATATTTAAAAAGAATAATATTTTTATTATTTTTGCCAAAAGTTACTTGATGTGCACACTAGGTGGTGTAATTTTTAAGATGCGTCTACATTGAAAAATCATAAAAATATTTAATAAAAAAGTATAAAAATATACAACTTCTAGCACTCAATCTTAGTTATATTTCTACTAAGTGGTTTTACAAAATATTGAGTGGGGCGAAAATTGGGGGTGCACACTAAACACTATGTTATATTTTATCAAAAAATAAGAACACTTTTGTGCATACAACATTTGACCCTTTTTCTCTTAATCATTTTTTATAAATTTTAATAGCTTAGAAACTATATTTGAAGTACTAGAATTATTTTTCTTGTTGTATCATAAAATTTTGAATGCATGCATCTTTAAATACTCATCCAAGTTCAAATTTATTTGATTTCAAAAAAAATCACTTTTGACGCACTTTCTCTCCTCTATTTCCATGCATGTACCCACTAGAGGTATCAAACCTCTTCAAAGTCTAATACCCATGTGAGGTATCAAACTTACTCTATGTTTGATAACCCATAGACATATCAAACCTCTGGTCTTCTTAATGCCTCCTTAGGCATTGGTCTTCCCTCTGTAGACATGGAAAATATACAGATTGATCCTATATACTTGATCTTGATCTTACTAACACCAGTTCATCCTGAATCATCTCCTTTACTAATCATTTAATTGAATAGTCGTTATTCGATTAAATTCATCATATTTCCTCTCTTAATTAAATAAATCATTTTATTTAATTAATCTTATAGTCCTCCTTTTAATTAAATAATTCACTTTATTTAATTAAATGTAAATTCATATTCCTCTCAACTTTGATTTAAATTAATCCAAAAATCTAAGTCAAAATTGTCAAATTAGCTAATTTTCATCTAAATTAATCAAAATATGATTAATGCTAATCCTAATCCATCAAATCCTCTAGATTTTGCAACTTGCACAATAAATCAATTTAATTGATAATTGATTTATAAATTCCTCTATTTTCTCTCAACTTGGCATCAATGAGGGAATATTCCTCAAATTCAAAAATCCCTCCAAAAGGGATGAGTACATCCAACAAGGCATTAAAGGCGTTTTACATGTCTTTTGCCTTAAGCCAAGTGGCATTTACTCCATCCCTTTCTCCCTCCAACTTGTCATTTCACAAATTTCAAATTCCACCTAACCATATTTATGTGTACATTCATCAAAATGTGTTCATTCCTCCCCCAATCACACGTGGACAAGTGGCCTTCTCTCATTGGTTGGTCTTTTTTCCCACATTCATCCATTTTTCCTCCTCCATTGTTCTCTTCTATTTATGGGAGACTCTCATTTGAATCTAGGATCCATCAACCAAGAGCACAATCACTATAGGCATTTAGCACTTGAGTTCATAACATTTCATATCTTGCAATCAATTTAGCTAGGTTATTGGCAAATTTCATCAAGGAAGCACAATCATCACCAAAGATCATCACTTTACATCAAGGAATTGGGAAAGGGCCATTTTCCACATCAAAATGGCACCAATTCCCCCATGGGATTGAGTTTGTTCATTAGAATAGGATTTGATAGCTTTTTCATTGTGTTCTTCATTTCATTTTTTGTTTTCATGCTTCAAACTAATTTCATGGGGAATGTTGATCTAACTTGCATAATGATCTAATTATATGTTTGTTCTTTTGTGTTTCTGCAAGTATAGATTCACCATTCACATTTTGGCGCTAGAAGGAAGGCGAATATAAAAAAAATTAACACATTTTTCTAAAAATTTCATGATTTTTTTGTTAAGTTTTGTGTCTACAGGAAACTCTGCCGCTATCAGTCCAACGACGCGATATAGCGCCGTTGCAAACTTCAAACTGCGCCGTTGAGGTCTTCTCGCACAAAAAAATTGAATTTTCAACTCTAACGCTAGACATTCAAAATACAAACTCCATCGCTGACCAAAATAGCATTGTAATCACGCTCACTGTTTTTGTGCAGAGCACCGCTATCAATCCCAGCGACGCTATATAGCGCTGTTGACTTTCTCAAACTACGCCACAATTGCAAATTATGCTGCTGGAGTTGGGTAAAATGAAGATTTCAAATTATTTTTAACATGTGCTTTCTTCATTTTGGTTGTTGATGCAGTACAAAGGAAGAAGTCAACACCTTCAATCAATCTTCAGCAAACTGACTCAGAACATCTCTAACTCATCTTTCTTGACACACTTATTCAACTATATTTCCCTTCACAAAACTCAACATAAACACTCAACTTTTCTTTAGAGTTCCAAACTTCTAAGAGACCTCCTAGACACCTTGATCATCCTTAATTCAACCCAAAACAACAAACATAGAGCATGTCCCTTCATATTCCATTAATTCTTTATGACTGACCTAGACTACATCTATGGTATCCACAAGTCACCAAGCACCAAACTTTGATCCCAAGACACATTTGATTCCTTCAACATGTGGAATAGTTTCAAAAGACCTGATTCACTATGTACAAACTCTTTCCAAACCCCAAGAACTCAGTTAGGGTGTGATTCCTTCATTGCTCTGCCCTCTTCCTAGTAGGTCTACCAACTGTATCAGTCATAACTTTGTCCCAAATTGTACATCGAAACCCCAAACAATTCATTCATTGAATATCTTTTATGCTTACCAAAAACATATCCAACATTGGGTATTAAGTCATTCACAACTTATACTTCAAATCTTGTTGTTTCAGTCGGTAATTAGGCCTAACTAGGTCATGGTAAAAATAGGGTTTATTATATTTGCTATCTCCAACACTAAAATTTCACAATCAATGCTTGGAACAGATTGAATTTGACTCATACATGCTCAATAGTTCATTTAAAAGTCATTCCCACCATTATTTTTATAAACCTTAGCAACTGGCCCCTTAATTCTATTTTTTTATTAGACTGAAACACAGAAATACAGTCCAGAATTCCAATACTTCAAGCCTCAAATCTCATAGCCTTAATTAAAATCCACTTGAATATGAAAGAATATACATAAAAGAACATTATCACCGAAAACCAGATGATTTGGCCAATAGAATAAAGAGAAACATAATTAATTTGATTCACTGTTAACCCTAGTAAGGGTTTCAGACTGTTAAGAGGGAAATGATGATATCTAACTCAAATGGTCACAAAAATGCATGAAACTTGTGCCAAATGGAAGGTGATTGAATGCTACAATATTTACAAGCAATTTTTTGCACGTTTTATAGTCCGTACAATCTGTACATATGTCTGGAAACACAAATTTTCTGAAGAAAAATACTTTAAAACAGAGCTTTACATTCATTAGATTCAAAAAATCAATCACCAACGAGTTCACAAATGGTAACAAAGCCTTTTTAAAGGCAATACAATATGACTTTTCAGTTTCTAATTGCTTTTGAATGACCCAAGAGCCAAATGACCCTTCACCTTCCCTGTTTACATCTTTTTTTTGCAATGTTGTGACAACTTTTGACATCTCTTACATTTTTCCCAAAATATGACAAATTGACCTCCTAATGACTCGAACATGTACAAAATGATCAACATGACCTTGTTACAATGTTAGGACATCAATTGCATCAAATTTCAAAATTTCCCCATGGAGGCATAATTTTGTCAAGGTGCTCCTGCACCAGTTGTTTTGACTTCTAACTGGTTTTTGGTCTCTGTTTTTGCAAGTTGGCTAGATCAAAGGTGAAGAAAGGAAAAAAAGACCAAGAGTTCTCTATGGCATCATCATCTCATTGTATCAAGTGTTTTTAAACACTTTAGGGAGAAATTATAATATTTTCTCTAAGGATTTGTCATCTTGCTTTTTAGGACTCAATAAATTTTGTTTGGGCTTAAAAAGAAAAAAAAAAAGGAATTAAAAAGAACCATAAGCAAACTTACTAGATTTTGTTTTGGACTTAACGAATGAACAAACAAATCTCACACTTCGAAGTTGGTGCTTAAAAAGAATTCATATCATTGCTTTATGGTTTAAAATGAACATGTGTACTCTTTGTCTTGTATCTCTTCCACAAGTTAATATTCTTTAAAAAGATGTATGCATTTCTCTCACGCCTCACGACGATCTTGAGAACCAAAAGCCTTTTTTGAGATATTAAGTTGTGTAAGTGATTACCTCCACATTTCAATTTGGGTTCCTAAAATTAAACAAAATCTTGCTAGTGTGAGTGGAGTATATCGCGAGTGTTCTCTCTTTGTTTCTCTACAAAGATTGATCGAACTTCAGATGTGTTTACTCACTTTTGTTTAAATCCTTAGATGGCATGCCTTGGTGGGAAAAATTACTCACCCCAAGGGAACGACCCAACCGGTAACACGCTAAAGCCAAGCCACTTCCAACTGGAATATAAGTGTGAGTACTTGAGGAAAGTTCAAGTATCACAAGGATTGTTCCAACAAGAAGGGCAACAATGGTCTCTTGTCATATGGATGATCCCCCACGAATGAAATGCCTACATTAAAACCTTTTCGTCTAGAAGGCCCAAATCCTTAAATTTATTTGTTGATGCAAGAACGATCGTTATGAAGCCGTCCCACATTTTTTATGGCTCTTGGTGGAGATGAGAAGTATGCCATGGGAGTTTCATAGGTGTTGATGCTTGGCTGACCTGAGAAGCGAGTGCATAGTAAAGGGGAGCCTGTGTGGTCAAACATCTAATCATCCGATAAGGTAAGTGTAGATGGATTTATCCAAGTGGGAACTCAACAAATATTGTCTCATTTCATCTTAGGATTATGCATCACTTTGGAATCAAAATACTTTGCTTGGATCGAAAACGCTTGAAAACAAACATTCACCAAATCCTCAAAATTTCAAACCCTTTAGGGGGAACAAATACCTTTGACAAATCCAAGTGCTCTTGCTTGCCCTAGGGATTTCATCCTTAGAGGCTTCTAAGTATTCGAATTTATATCATAATTTTTCCTCACTAAAGTCAACATCAGGAAACTATTGCCTTGATTTCCTTGATTCCCACATAATGGATTTTGTGGGATGAAAATAAGTTAGGACATTAGACATATAGTTTGGAAAACCTAATCAAGAATTGCTTATGGTAAAAGGAATTCATTAAGAAAAGCTAAGAAATAATTGAACAACACACATGCGCTCTTCCAAATGATTTCTCGGAAGATCAAAAGCCGAAAACCAAAGTCCAAAGGTCTTAGTCAAAAGGATCACAAGAAACGTTTTTCTATGCTTTACGAATTTAGAGAAAGATTGACTTTCAAATTTTACAAACATGCATCAAAGAACAATCCTAATTTGTATGAATTTTATTGTCAACAAAATCCAAGTCTCTTTCAAAAGTTTGCATTTCTCACATAAGAAGTACCAAGCATGTTCTTCAATACCGAGGTCTTGTACAAAGGAGTTCTATCTAGGTCTAATCTAGGATCAAAGTCAACATTCTTATCCATCCCTCAGACATTAATCAAAAATCATCTCACCAACAACTCTTGGAAATCTTGAAAAAATCATTCATGCTAAACTTTTGGCAAATCCAAATCATCTTGTTTGATTAGATGTGTGTAGATGAATCCTTCTCCACATATTTAATCAAATTATCAATCCTTGTGAACAAATATACCCCTTGATAACATCCAACATCTTGGGGTTTATAAGTTCATTATCTGAAATCCAAAGGCAAACCAAACCAAATCAAATCAAATCAAAATCTTAAAAAGTCCCAAAGTCTAGTATCTAATCATCACACTTTGTTCCTTAATCATCCTAGTTTTTCTCTTAGGTTCATCTCACACATTCTTGAAAATTGATCTATATTTTATGGTGCAAAATAGATCGCAACACAAGAACATGGAAACCAACAAAGAAACATCAACTTCGAGTGATTTAAGCCAAACCACTCTTGAAATGAATCCCATTGGATCAAGTGATCCCCTAACCAATCTTCCTCTATCATCACAAAATCCTCAAGAGGAAGGTCAAGTAGAGGACATCACTGACAATATCTGGGGGATGACACAAGATGAAATCCTTGAAATAGTGCAAAATCTTGAAACTCATAGAATTGTCAATACCATGATGGGGCTAAATCCCTTCCAATACATGCTTGAATTGGCAAAAGAAGGGGCTAAACTCCCTTCCGATTATGATGTAAGAACTCTTGTGGAGAAACCTCTTGGGATCATGCCTCCAATCCCACCCACACCTCCATTTCAAAGCATCCCGAAAATCACATCATCAATTGCCCCAACTCAACCAATTGTCAACAAGGGAAGCTCATTACTTCATGCAATTCAAACACATCCCCTTATGAACAACCAATATTTGGATGCAAACACCATATTGGATCAATTTTTCTCATTGAATCCGTTGCACCCATGCATTCCTCTTGCATTCCATGATCCTACCCATCCAACCTTTTTTCACGCAAAACCAACGTATCCTCTCAACACGCAAACCTCTCTCCCTGTGACCTCACAAGGAGAAGGTGGTTTATTTGGATCAGGGGGAATCTTTGATCCCCTCATAATCATCATCATTTCTCCAATGGAATACACCACCCATTTTCCCACCATTTCCACCATTACCATTAACATCCACACCACCCCTTGGGTTAGGCCTTCCCCCTTTACTCACCATCAATCAACAAAATCTGAGCAACCCTCCAAATATAAATCAAAACATCATATTGAATCCTCCCATCTTGCCATCCATATCGCAACAATAGGTGGCAACCATTCAAGCAACCCCAAAAATCAACACATCATCTACCACCCCCCAAGTATCCCAAAACATGGTCTCCCAAGGACCAAGCATATCAGTCGCACCATCCACCACCCAAACCCCAATTATCAATACAACGATATCTCCCATCACAACAACGAACATTGTTCCTAATTCCACCACCACCACCACCACCAAAACCCAATATGGGAAGCTCATTTAGCATCGCATTGCAAGTATCTCAACAAGTCGCCTATCAAAAGGCACTTCAGAAAATTCAAAATCAACAAGATGCATAGTTAGCAGCCCAACAAGCGCAACAGGTTGCTCAAGCTCAAGATTTACTGCAACAATTGCAAGTTCAAGCTGCCCAAGCAACTCAAACCACACAAGACGCACAGGCTGCCCAAGCTGCATAGGCAGCCCAACAAGCATAGGCTCAAGCTCAAGCCCAATATCAAGCTCAACAAGCACAAGCATAAGCTCAATACCAGACACAATTGCAAGTAGCTTAGTAGCAAGCATATCAACAAGCCTTGCAATAGTATCAAGCACAACAAAAAACCCAACAACAAGCTTTGTTGGCACAACAACAATAAGACCAACAACAAGCTTTGTTGGCACAACAACAAATGCAGGCATATCAGCAAGCCTTACTCGCACAGCAGAGCTTGCAATAAACTCCCACCAAGACTCCACCCATCACTCAAACACCTCAACCACTTCAGAACACATTCACTCCACCTCCTAATCCGCAAGACGGTGTGATAGTACAAATCAAATTACTCTCACAGCAAGTGTCTCCAATCAGGGAAAACAACATAGACACCAAGCAATATGTGCCCTTATCCTTTCAACAAGAGCTTGGCAATGGTACCATTTTCAAAAGGTTTTGAAATCCCTAAATTTGACAAATATCGTGGGCTAGGAAAACCTGAGGATCACATCAGGGAATTCCAAGTACATTGTATGGAAGTTGCATATAACGATACATATCTAATGTGACTATTTCCTTTAAGCTTGGTTGGCCCTACCATGGAGTGGTTCTCTCGCTTGCCTATGGGCATCAAGACATTTCAAGAGATCGTAGACGCATTCATAAAAAAATATGCATTCAACATTGGCATAGATGTTAGTCTAAAGGAACTATCTACGCTCAAACAAGGTAAGGGGGAATCATTCACTTCCTTCCTACAACGATGGCGATCCAAGGCCACTAGAAGAAAATGGGCCATGCCAGAAGAGCAACAAATTTGCACCATCATTTCCAATCTTGAGAAAACCTTGGCATTTCATCTAAAAATGCAATGCATCACCACTTACGACCAATTGATCCCTAAGGCGCTCAACATTGAACGAGCCCTTATTACACAAGGGGGTACACCCACATATCCAAAACATCAAGACAACCGCCCTTCCACCATCTATAACAAAAAACCTCACACGTGGGCAAAAAATAGGAACGTCACTAATGATGGTGTGGTTGATGCCAAGGTCATAATCAGTGCTCTGAAGCAGAACACCCAAACATATCAACAACCACAAAACAACAATCACAACATTACACAAACCAATGCGGTAGCACAACAATAAAATAGACAATCTGAATAATCAAGGGGGACCACCACCACGAAACAAATATCCTCCCAAGAGAAAGTTCACAGGCCTTGGGGAATCAGTCGAATCCATCATGAATAAATTGGTAAATGAGAATCTCATCAAAATCCCCACTTATGAGAATTATCAAGAGCGCCAAGTGAAACCACCATGGTACAATGAAAACTACCTTTGTGATTTTCATAAAATCAAGGGGCACACTACAACTAATTGCATGAAGCTAAAAAATATAATCCAAGACTTCATTAATGACAAGATCATAAATGTGGAATAGCCAACTGGAAATCAAGACCTTAAGATATACAGGAATCTGATGCTAGACCATAACACGGGAAAGAAAAAGTATGCCAATGTGAACCATGTGTACGATCAAATCGTCACATCCCTAGATGAATGGGTCACTATTGTTAACATCAAGGGAGTCAAAGTTGATTGTGGAGTCACCACACGTTGCAGCAAAGTCACCATTATTGGGTCATCACAGCCACCTAGGTTACCCACCTCAAATCCAAAATCCTCTCCTAATGGCTACAATGTCTTGGAC
This sequence comes from Sequoiadendron giganteum, assembly GCA_007115665.2. Lineage (NCBI taxonomy): Eukaryota > Viridiplantae > Streptophyta > Pinopsida > Cupressales > Cupressaceae > Sequoiadendron > Sequoiadendron giganteum. The sequence goes on from CM021109.1 coordinate 14,182,144, forward strand.
CAATTGAAAAGAACTCTCACTCAGATCTCTATCATGGAATTACTGAAGATCTCATCTGCCCATAGATAAATCCTTGAGGAAGCATTGGATTCATCTACCATCTCTACCAATCTTGATATTGAACAATTCCAAGTTGTATATCCTGAATCAAAGCCAGTGAGACAAAAGCTGAAAAAAATGCATCCCCAGATAGCATTGATGGTCAAAATGGAATTATAGAAGCTCCTAGACGTAGGGTTCATATGGCCAATTGATTATCCAAAGTGGGTCTAAAACCTTATACCCGTTTCAAAGACCATTGGGGGCATCCGCATCTGCACGAACTTCAGAGATTTGAACAAAGCATTTCCAAAGGATGACTTTCCACTTCCAAGCATTGACATGATCATGGATATGACGGTAGGACATGAGATGCTATCATTAATGGACGGATTCTCAAGATACAATCAAATCATGATAGCCAAGGAAGACCAACACAAGGCAACTTTCACTTATCTGTGGGGAACATATTGCTAGAATATGATGCCATTCGGGTTGAAGAACGCAGGAGAAACCTACCAAAGGGCCATGACATAAATATTTCATGATATGATCCATAAAACGGTGGAAGATTATGTGGATGACATACTGGCTAAATCAAAGAAGCGATGGGCTCACATATCAGCCCCAAGCTCCATTTTTGACAAACTAGAAAAGTACAAAGTCCAACTTAATCCAAAGAAGTGTGTCTTTGGGGTACAATCAGGTAAGCTTCTAGGGTACATTGTACCAATGAGAGGAATTGAGGTCGACCCTGCCAAATTCAAAGCCATCCTCGAAATGGAGGCACCCAATACATTGAAGCAGCTAAGAGGCCTACAAGGAAGACTCCAGTCCATCCGCCGATTCATAGCGCAACTAGCAGACAAGGCAATCCCATATTCTCATCTACTCCACAAGGGGGTAGCATACAAATGGGACGAGAAATGTGACCAAGCATTCAACAAGATCAAGGAGTATTTGCTCACACCACTAGTCCTTATGCCACTGATTCCAAGCAAACCCTTGATCTTATACATATCAGTAATAGCAGCAGCCCTTGGCACTCACTTAGCACAACATGACGAAAATAGGAAGGAAAGGGCTATCTACTACATCAGCAAGACCATGGTGGGACACGAGCTGAACTGCACACCCATTGAGAAAGCCTGCCTAGCAGTCATGTTTGCAGCACAAAAATTCAGACATTACATGCTAGCACATCAGATCAAGCAAATTGCAAAAATAGACTCACTCAAGTATCTGCTTTCCAAAGCAACTCTCACAGGACGAATGGCGAATTCCATGGGTTGAGGCCAAAAATAATCTAGTGAAAATTTTCCACGAGAAGCTAAAGGTTTAAACCCACTATGATGAATTGTATATATTTGATTCTCAAATGAGAACCTTTTATTCCAAGCAGGTGTTCGGGAGCTAGTCCCTTCACTCAAGGAAGTCCATTTTTTATGAGTTTATGGAAGAAGGGGGCTATCTAAAGGTTGTGATCATCCATTAAGATTAGTTACAAGATACAAGATATCAAGAGGGAAGAAGAGTGGACACACATGAGAGAGATATGAATGCATTTATTTTTTGATCAAGTGGGTAAGAAGAGGTCTTGATGATTGGAAGAAAGGATAGGAAAGGAAAGGAAAGGTCCTTTTATAGTCCACAATACCTGGCAATCTGTTTTTGGGTGTACAAATGGTTTTAAGTATATGAGACTACCCCATACTCCCAATATGCAAGAGACACCTAACTCGTGCTTCACAATACAAGGTGTACATACCTTAACCCCTTGCAAGATTTGAACTTATGACCTCTCTTTCAAGAGTACAAGTTCTCCACCAAGGCCAACTTTGATGAGAGGACCATGAAGAGGGGAGAAATCACATTGAATGAAAAGGGGAGGGTGATTTGGTAAGGTTGGAAAAATATTAAATGAGAGGGAACAACACAATGGAAAAAGAGAAATAAGGCTTAGGAAAGGAAAAAATAAATGAACCAAAATAAGGTCAAAAACATATAAGGGTTCAAATGAGTGCCAGAAAGTCAATGAGCAGAAGTCTTCTATCTTCTTCTTTAATACTCCTCAAGCTATCCAGCGACGGATTGCAACTATTCTGCGGTTTCAAATTGGGTCTCTTCCCTTTGTCTATTTGGGCATTCCTCTTGTTGTTGGTCGTCAACCCAAGTCCTCCTGGCAGTTGTTGTTTGATAAGCTTAGGCAGAAGGTTACTCATTGGACTCATCATTGGTTGTCTACTGTTGCTAGAGTGACTCTTCTCAAGTCTATTATCCAGGCCTTTCCATCTACATGTGCTTTGTTCAAGCGGCTCCTCTGTATTTCCTTAAGGAATTTGATGCTCTTTCACATCAATTTCTTTGGAGCGGTAATTTGTTGTCTTCAAAGTGGAGCCTTGTTAAGTGGGAATCTATGTGTAGACCAAAGCAGGAGGGTGGTATTGGTTTACACTCTGCTATTTTGAATGGGAAAGCTCTTGTTGTCAAGCTTTACTAGCGATGGTGTACCAATCAGCATCAGTTATGGGCTCGTATTCTCAACCATAAATATTTGTGGGGTGTTGCTTCTTTTGAGGTTCCTCGCTATCCTTTGGAAGGGAGTGGTTCTATGATTTGGCATACTTTGAAAGTGGGAGCGCAGTTGATTAAGTGTGGGATTTTTTGGATCTGTCATTCGGGGTCACAAACTCTTTTTTCGTCAGATTCTTGGGATGGTCACCCTCCTATTCTCTCTTCTTTTCCTCACCTCCAATCCCTTTGTGATGTTTTTATTGCGGTTGGTTGGGATACCGTGGAGCATTATAAGGTGGCGCAGCATGGTGGTTTGGCAGTGAGCTTTCGTTGGAAGCATCATTCTGAGTGGCCACCTGGAGGGTCTGAGGGGGATAGGTGTGAGCTTTCCCAACTTTTGGCTTCCCGTGCTTGTAATTCTTTGAGGGGACCTGACGTCTTGGCTTGGGATGGTTCAGATTTGTCTGGAAAGTACTCTGTGGCGGCTGGTTATAAGCAGTTGGGTAGGCAGTTGTTTGGGGACATTGAGGTCCCTTGGTGGAAGCAAGTTTGGCACAAGTTGTCATGACCCAAGTGCAACTTCTTCATGTGGTTAGTGGCTCAAAACCGGTGTCTTACTTGGGATAATTTATGGAAGCGGGGTTTCTATGGTCCCTCTATGTGTGTTTTGTGTCATGGCTATGAAGAGAGTCTCCCATCTCTTCTTCCAATGTTCCTATACTAGGGAGATTTGGCATTTTTGGTGGGGGGTGTGGAATACGGCCTACTGGCATGCTTCCTCTTTGGTGGAGTTTGGGGAATGGTGGGGCAAGGCCCCTATTTCTACCTCCTTTCTTCAGGCCGCTTGGGCCCTTGGGCCATCCTTTATTATCTGGAACATGTGGTTGGAGAGGAATAGGTAGATTTTTCAGGATTAGTTGTTGATGGCCCCTCACCTATGGTGGAAAATTATTCATTCTTTAGGGGAAACTATTGTGGCTAACTGTGATATGACTGTGCTGGTGGACCCTCGTGATGCTAGTTGTTGTAATCGTCTTCATCTTCCTCCTCCGCCTCGGCAGCTCATGCACAATAGATGTAAACATCCTACCCCAAAGGTGAATAGGGAGGGTCAAAGGTGGACCCCTCCTCATGGAATCCTAAAAATCAACTCAGATGGCTCTTCTCGTGGTAATCCGGGTCATGCTGGCATTGGGGATATTGGTCGAGATAGCTCTGGTGATGTTCAGTTTATCTTCTCTGTGTATAAGGGTCTTCATACTAATAATCTTATGGAGGCTCAGGCCATTTTATTGGCTGTGGAGCGGGACAGTCAATTGGGATGGCGAAGGATCATATGTGAGTCTGACTCCCAGGTTGTGGTGAATTTACTGAAAAGGCGGAATTTAGATGTTGTGAGCTGGCAGCTGGCTTTGATTGCTTAACAAATTCTCACTCTCTGTGCTTCTCTAGAGTACATTATTTTCACTCATATTCCTCGTGAATGGAATGGTGTTGCCGATTGTTTGGCTAAATGGGCTTCTGATCATATTCATGATTGGAATTTGGTGGATCAGGACCAACTACCCCGGGATTTGTGTCAAAAATTGGATCACTTGGTTGAACTTGATAGGGCTATTTAATGCCCTTGCTTTGTAACGTTTCCTTGTTTTAATAAAAAATTTACCCCTCCTTGATGTTAAATGAGTGCAAAACACAATAAAAATAAGTGAGAGTATGCAATTTCCATTATTACAAGTCTAATCATCATTTCAATATTACTTATAATGAAGAGATTAAGGAATAATAAAGTATATTACTCAAGAGTTCTTAATGTAATCGGTGACTTCTAAAGTTCCCAAACAACTTGAATAGTAAATGTCTTTTTTGAAAAACAATTTTAGATCAGGCACAAACCAACCTGCAACTCTTTGCAAGGGTAAAGTTGTGATTAATGTTGAATCTGACACATCTGGAATTCCATCATATAAACAAACCTTCACCATAAGACTGAATAAAAAATTAGCACCTTTTCCTTTTCTCAAACGTAAGATCAAATATCTGCATTGAAAACATTATGAGGCTTGTGACAATGATGCAATCTTGTTCTTGCCTGGTATGATTAGCTTCAGCTTCAGAATGGTAGATGCTCGCTAGTCAAATGCAGACTCCAACACATTGTTAAGCCTCTCAAGCATGAAGTAATATATGGTATAGTGCCCTCAGACCTTTCTGATGTCCTCCTCAATAAGTCAATGTCAAATGCTCATCCAATACTCATTTCGAATTGCCCAAAAAAGACCAAATCCACAAGTTCTAGATCACTTGAAAAATGACCTTGTGTCTTAGTTATGTAATGCTATTACGATGTCCTTATCAACACTAATGCCACTATATTTTTTGAAAAATTCAGTTTTTATTTTTTTCAAAATATTCAATGTTCACTGTTTTCCTTGCTAGTTTACGGTTACACTCAGGACTTTAAATTAGCGTCAATATGTCTCCAATTTCCATTTAGAATCCAAAGTGCAGGAATGGAAAAATGCCATATACCAGCATGATTGTGTAAGCTAAAATATATAACATCAAAGTGGTTATATGCAATCCTCATCCATATCCAACTTCTGCAATTTGGGATCTTGCTTATGATTTTGTGAAATTTACTCCCAGAAATCCAGATTACGAAAATAAAAATTAATGGCACATTACACATGACAAGGTAAAGAATAAAATTTTGGCGATGATATCTTGCTAAGAGGTAAAAGGCTGGAGAGTTTGTAGAAACAAGGGTTTAAAAGATGGAGATTAGTTAGGGTTATAGAGGAAATATTCACAAACTGTACTGCAACTAAATTAAGAAAAGAACAATCCAGTAATTACACCTTGCTTTGAAGTAAACTCTCAAACAAATCTGAGAACATAAATAAAATTACTAAGAGGTTATGCCAGTGAAGTATTTATGCTTTATAAAAGCACTTGCTTATCGTTTACAATTATCCCTATTTCACTTGAAGTCCATTACATAATAGTATTCACGTCATCTCATCCTCATTCAACAGTAGAGAAAATATCAGACCCGGGAGGAGATGACATAAAAATCATTGTTTAATGATAATCAATATATCTACAATCATAAAATTTAGAAATTGCATCCAAGTACATTGACATAATTTCTTATGTAATGTCAACGACTAAGAATTTCTAGACCTTGGAATAGGTACATGAAACATCTTCATCTATTTCAGTTGCATAAACAATCTTTATGTATGGGTCATTAGAAAAGTACTAACAAGCAGCCTTTATCAGGAGTTTCTCACCTCTTCAAAGGGCATAATTTTGCATTTGGAAATATATAAACCAGCCTATTCAAGACAAAGCATTTGAAAGAGCTAGTTTTTCTTGAAGTTTTTTAATTTGGGCCTGTAAAAGAGGGAACACTTTATCAATATAATTCCATAATCTGGAAATTTCTGAATTACTAATAGGGTCAGTTCCTTAGAAACAAACGTCTTGGAAAAAATAAAATTCCCACAAATAATCGACTTAACTAGCAATCCCAATATTACCTCTTTGCTCATGATATTTTCTCATATTTGTTTCAATCAGAAGATTTGCATCAAAGAATAATCTTAGTAATCAAATATACTTGTTCTTTTCACAGATTGATATGGTATTACCTTGAATGGTTTCGAGCGACGAAGTGATGGTTCAATGGCTAAAGCACATGAATATGCCTGTTCTGCAGCTTCATATTCTCCTAAGGCATAGAATGCATCACCCTGACGTGTGTAAGCCTGCAAAGACATACATAAAAACATCAGGTGCACAAGAACAACATTTAAGAACTACCAAGGAAGCAGGAAAATACATTACTTCTTGTATGGCCTTGATCTGATGGCCACAGCTTGTATACAAACAAGGAACATCGATATAATCTCTAGAAGCAATATCTCTTCTAAGCTTGGAAAAGACCTATATGATTACATCAGATACTTCCTACAAAGGTGACTGTTTATGTGATTCATTATGTTTAGAATCTCAGTAAGATGGATTGCTAACATGGTCCTATGAGTCTATGACTAATGGCTAACAAAAACAATCAACAATCTGAAGTTCTCTGACTTCAAACATGAAGGCTGGATTTGATTAGGGATTGGCATAAACAAAATAGGAATTATTTGGCCTCCAAGAAAGTACTTTCCAAACGTCATTGTATCAAAAAATCAACTTTTATGTTTCAGATTCTCAACAAGAAGCAAATGTGACATATGCTGCATTGATTGGTATTACAGCTCAAATAAACAGAATGTTGCAATGATTGCTACTATAAGTCAACTCAACTCAGTTTTGCATTTGTTTGTATTCATAGACAACCAACACAATCTACTCATATCAGAAGGTCAATTGATGAAGTGCATGTAAATTGAGCGCAAAACCCTGATGAACATAAACGGGATTTTAATTCTTATGGGGTTTGAGAAGTGTTATTACAGAAAATTCCCTCTCTGTCCTAACAACCAATAACACGCACTCTCTTATCCCTCTTGTTACTTTTTCCTTAGTAACCACCTGTCCTAGTTCTATTCTGTAATTTAATATTACCTTTTAAACTATGGATTAAACTAGTGATGCATAAGGATTCATAAGAAATTTCACTCTCTCAAACAATCAGAATTCCATCAGATATAAAGCTGACTTGGAGAGCATTTTCCACAATGACAAAACCACCAAATACAATAGGGCTGCAATTTTGCTAATTTCAGGGCACTTGCAAAGGTATCACGGTGATTCTGTAAGAATCATAGTGATTTCTTTAGTGATATGATGGCTTCGTACTGACAAGTCATAACTGCAGTGGTTTTGCTTGATTTGAACAAGAAGAAAAAGAAACACCAGAAAATGATGTATCTTTCAGTTTCATGATGTTTGGGAGTCCTTTAGTGCATGAAAAACACCCCCACAGTTTCTATGAATAAGAGGCATAACCCCAATTAAAAGGCACAAGTAAATAAATTAATACAAAAAGCCATGTTGCAAAGTTCAGTTGGTTGTAAGACTTGTGGCACAGAGTAATTTGAATGAGCATAAAAGTATGGAGATTGTTGTAACATGCTCTATCTGAACTCTGTTACTGTTTTGTCCAAACAAAGGAAAGGAAGCTGAGTAATCATTACTTCCAGCTAGTTTTCCCTATGCTAAGGTTTCCAAGTTACAATTTTTGTGTCATATTTATTGTGGCTGCTATACTCTACTGTTCTTTTGATTGTTTCCATTTTGTTTATGCAATTATAGTACTTGTTTCTTCCAATGCTTTCAAGAACACTAATGCTAGCACAATCTGCATTCTATCTCTACTAATTTAAAATACAATTCAAGTAGGACAGCATAATAAATGTTAATTCGCAGAATGCACATAGAACTTGAAAAATTACAGATCAACTACAAGTATGAAGAAATAACTATTAGAAAGAATCCTATGCATCTTATTTGACTAACAATAATAATCTTATAACGATCAAGACTAGATGTTTAAACTAACTATGCTATTATCTTTTTGTTCTACTATAAGTAACAAATAAGGTCACCAGCATTGTTCTTATTGTAACACTCATCTACAATACATAAAAAAAAACTCATCTACAATACATAAAAAGATACCATGCAAATAAATCATTATATGGAAAGAACATCGATTAGATGCTTACCACATGCCAATTTGATGCTATTCTCGAAGCTTCCTTGGCATCTGAAAGAGAACCAAGATTATCACCAATTGCTAATCTTGCAGCTGACCTGAAAAAGAAAGCATACAAAGAATATTAAATAATAAAATTAGGCCATAGTCATAATCCCTCTTGATGAACCATAAAAACAATACCTGTTTGCATATAGGAAGTGCTGACCACCTGATGGCTTCAAGTCAATTGCCTGTGAATCCAAAGACACATTAAGTTATATCTCTAATTTGTAATCTAGAATTATATGACCTCTACCTTATTTGAATTAGAAGCTTAACAAATGACTGTAAAATGTAGGTAGAATCCTATTAGTTTCATTCACAGATCTAGCCAATTGTCATTTTACTTCAACACCCAGCCTATTAATAAAGAGGTGCTTCCAAAAGCCATTCATCTTTACAGAAATCTGGTCCATTGTTGAATTTAGCAATGAATAGCAAGTTCGGAGCAAAATAGTGCAATTCAAGAAACAAAAGGCAAAGGCTAAAAATTTTATCATTGGCAACTGTGTTTTTATTCTGTTTGTTACTTGTTTGACAACATAGAACACTGATGCTGTGTTTGTCCTTTCAGCAACTCATAGATTGTTATCCAGTGATCAATTGTCCTTCTCTAGGTAGTAGTTATTGAGATAGAAAAAGAGAGCAAGTAAAGCAAAAATAAACTTTAATATGAAGAAAATATGACTGCAGGCATAGCATAAGGGCAAGAAGCCAGTGAATGAACAAAGGGGTGGAAGTTCATTTCCTTCAAAATGGAATAAGAGGCTTGTAAAGGACCAAATTTGATTCTATTGCAGGAAAGCTAGGATAGCTTATGAAAAACAGAAACTGTTTACAAAGAAATTTTGAAATAAATAAGAAATTAGAATGAACATTGCAGGGATAAGGTGAAATATCTAGAGAATGACTCAAATGATGGAAAGAAAAAGGAGCATTACTTTGTTGCCTTTCTATCTCAAAATAGAAAACCAAAAGGCATTTAATACTTATGCTATGATGTGCTCTGAGGCAAATGACTGGTACAAAGGTGTGATTTCCGGACAAACTGCAAGAATGAATAAATAAGAAATAGAAACTATGTTTCATTCCTTTGAAAATGTCCAACAAAAGAATTCAAAGCACATGGGAATGTTTTACGTTCCTTGACTGGAGAGAAAGAGATTCTTGAACAGACTCTAAAAGCTGAATCTGAAAACAGAAGCGTTTAGTTAGGGATATATCTAACAAATTAAAACACTGTTGTTAAAGGCCTCAAAGAGAGTGTCCACAACAGATTTTAGCCTCAATATGAATTTATGAAACCAAAATATTTTGGTGATTGCTAGAAAATTAAAGATATTCTTGTACATGAGAGGTATGGCTATTTTAGTTTATTTTTATTGATAAACATAAAATTTGCATGGCTTGCCTCCAGTTTAAACGATGAAAAAAGGATCCTATGAAGATTTCATTATTGACAAGTATTTTAGAGAAAATTTTGATAAAGAAGTAAACTGGAGTAGTTGAGGGTTAAGAGCTTGTTTAGATTCTAGAATCACTTGTAAGTTGTATGCTATAATTTGAAACAATGTTTCTAGGTGGCTTAATATATTTTGCCACTCAATAATTTCTATAGGAAAAGCTGGCTTTATTTACTTAAATAAAGCAAATGATCTTGTGCATCTTCAAAAATTTGGTAAGCTTGTTGAAAATCAGAATGTAAAACATGCCATGGTTCTTACTGATTGTGGTGAAGAATTCATTGGGGTAACCATTGACATGTCATAAAGTATGTTGAAAGGCAGGAAACTTGACAGCTGCTTCTAGAAAAAGTCTTGAGGACGGTATATACAGCTATGTATCCACTGACAAAAAGGTGACAGTCCTGGTCACACACTCTTCATCAATTCCGTGCTTCATAGAGGGCTCTTTCCTTCACACAGCTAAAATCTGCTTTTGATGTATCATTTTGAGTTGTGTACTTTTCTTTAGTACTTAGTGATTAGCTACAAAAAATAGTAGAAGAAATATGCAAACTGAAAAGCAAAGAAGAAGAATCAAGCTCTGAAAATGAAGAAGTAATCTGCAACCATCAATAAGAGAAGCCCAAGATGGAATTATGACATGATGAAAGCTTGACGGATTGTGTTATAGATCCCTTCTTTGTACCCGAATTCATATATGATAGAGAGCAACTAATGCAAGAGCAGATATGCATACAAGCTTGTGCATTTAAATGATCTAAAATTTATGTTGTCTATAAATGTGCATCCAATTCACAAATGCTTAATGCAACTTGGTTCTCTACCGATGATAAGATTTTTGCATACTTCAGGAATGCAATATTGCTTTATCAGATGAAACAAAGAATAAGCTGTAACTATTCTTCAATCTCTTAAGTTCAAATAGTTTGCAAAATGATTTATCACTAAAATCTGAAAACATGCCTGGTGACCATAAAAAAGTTTGTTTCTAAGTTTCAGCCATACTGCTCTTAAAATTTTGAATAAAAATAGTTACAATATCCTTAACAACAAGAGGTCCATGTTCAATGTTACTTCTACTGACATGCTCATCACTGCAGTTTGCTATTTCTTATTGTACTCATTTCCTTTCACAAATCTTCAGAGACAACAGATAAAACCTAATCTTCCTCCTAAAAAGCAATTGTTAAGCTTGAAGGTGGCAAAATGGTATTTGACTAAACCTGAGAATACAAGTGCTCTGCTTGAACTGCATTCCCATATTCAAACTCTTTGTTGCCCTGCTCCTTGAGTGAAAGCGCAATCAAATTGTTTTCAGGATCTGACGCCTCACACTGAGCAGCCAGCAAACGGGCAACATGTGCAGCTGTTGTGCAATGGCTGACAAGAATTTCTGCAGGAAGCACCACTAAATTTGGACCAAGACCACAACGACCTGTTTGAAGAATCAATATTAACAAGGTTTATCAGTGAATTTGATCACTTAGCAATATTAATTACTGCATAAATTGAAGTGTATATGATGCATTCTGACTACATACCAAACAATATGAAGATATTTTAGAGTTTGTATTTGTTGTGACCTATTTCACACATCGCCCCATTGCAAATGGGGACCCCCAAGTTTTGGTTTCGCCCTCTGCGTTGCCAGTTTAGAGTTCAGAATTTGGGTAAATTTTTGAGAGTCAGTCCGGCCAAGTTAAGATTTTGAACCCGTTTGTGTGCCTAAACGTCATGGAAGGGCTTGGAAGGTCCGGAAGACGAGGATCGCCTGTGCTTTCGGTCATTTTTGACACCTCCTATTTTTTAGGGATTCTACTTTTTTGCTTTTTGCTTTTTGCTTTTTTGATTTTTGGCATTTTTAGGCCATTCTAGAGTTCCTATTTTTTAGGGATGCTTTTTGCTTTTTCTATTTTTAGAAAGTTTCTATTTTTGGAAAGTTTCTATTTTGGGATCCCACTGAGCATGAAGTCAATACGCCTCCAAAAGTCATCATGAAAATCAAGGTAAATGGTGAAAGGTTTACAAAAATGGCTAAGTCTAGTAGAGTGCGCCCATGAGAAGGAATGGCAGGCCAAGCATGAAGTCGCCCTTGCCTTTGGCATGCCAAAGGCAAGCAATGGCGAGCCAAGGCTGAAGTCCGCCATGGCACAAGAAGCCTCCAAGTCCGCCATGGCAAGGGAAGGGGTGAAGTCCGCCCTAGAAGAGAATGGCAAGAGGAAGGGTCAAGTCCGCCCTTGGAAGGATAGATGGATGGCGAGAGAAGAGGTAAAGTCCGCCCATGGCTTGAGGAGGGGTGAAGTCCACCCTAGGCACAAGGAAGCTCCAAGTCCGCCCATGGAAGAGGAAAGGCTGAAGTCCGCCATGTCTTGGCAAGCCCCCAAGTCCGCCCTAGAGAGAAAGTGAATGGAATGAACAAGTGTCAAGTCCGCCCAAGCAAGTGAATGGCAAGACAAGAGGTAAAGTCCGCCCTTGGACAAGCAAGATGTAAAGTGCGCCCATGCCAAGAAGATTATGAAGTCTACCCAATTTTCAAGAGGAATTTTTTCTTAAGGCATGGAAAAATGGAGAAGTGCCTAGAGAGAGAAGAGATTAAGTGAGCACAAAATTCACTCTTCGGCATGACGGAATAAAATTCTAAGGCACAGAACAAGGAATGTCTAGCAAGGCAAGTGTGAAGTCTGCCCCTCTCAGCATGAAATAAATTCCCAAGGCATGAATAAAATGGCAAAATGGCAGAGAAACCTCCAAGTTCGCCCAACCTAGAAGGAGAGAGAAAATGAAGTTTTTGGATAAGTATGAACGTCTAGAGAAGCCAGAAGTCCGCCCGGAGAGTTGAAAATTGGCAGACGAGTTATTAAGCACATTTCAGCTAGGCAGACGATTGGAAAACAAAATATTTGGCCACGAACAAACAAATTTGGCCATGTATCAATTTTAAACGGGTTGGAATTTTAATATTTAATATTTTTAATTATTTCCCAACACTTAGGGAATTTTAATTAAAATATTCAAAATCTGGAGATTACTTGGAAAATTAAATCATTTCGCCTTAGGTAAAATTAAAAGTGCCATGATTCGAGGATTAAACATGTTGGAAAATTAATTTTAATAATTAATTTAATATCTTTCGATATTTTTCCAACACTTAGGCAAATTTTAAAAGAAATCTTAAGATCTCAGACAGAGGTGGCGCCAAGTAAAAATTGGAAACTTGCCTCAACGATTCTGAAAAGAATTAGAAACTTGCCAATTAAGGAAGAAAAACGTTTCTAAAAATTGAGAGAACTGAAAGAAAAGAAAGCAGTTGCCATAGAAAATCGCACTTCTCAGCCATAAAATGAGTTTGAGCAACTCATTCTTCACAAATTCGACTGAGAAGAAATTTGTTCTCTCAAATCTGCAAGAAGTAATTTTTGGAGAGGAAAATATTGAGGGTAGTGTTATTATTCTTCAGTGGAAGAAGTAATTTTCTGCAAGGACGTGATTTTTAGAAAGAAATAAATTATTTCTTTGCTGAAAGTCGCACTTCTCAGTAGATTGGCGCACTTCTGTGATCACATTTTCAGAAATTTTATTTCATTTGCAGCCAGAGGACACTCTCGGAGGTTTGGAAATTCATTGGCAACACTTTTCTACTCTTTTCTATCTTCTACATTCATTCCGGCACGAGATTTACCCAGTACTTGGCGAATTTATTTACTTTCAGCTTGCTTTTTCACAGAAATTTTATTTTAAACAAGCTGAAAGTGCGATTTTATCAAATAACATCTCGGAATAAATTGATTTTTAAAAGGTCTCGTATTAATGTTAAGTATTTTATACTTGCAGGTGGATGGCCAACCAGGGAGAGTCGTCCAGACAAGCACTCATGAAGTTCGCCAGCAAGGGGTCGCAGCCGGAGTCCAAGATAAAGTCAAAATGGAAGAATATTACGGACACCAACCTTAGGCATATCAACCTCAAAGAATTCAAGCAAAGGATGTATGGGCACGACGGATTCCTGCCGACACGTATCACCAGAAGAATGATGAGAAACAGGATTGTTCAGGCTGTCGGATTCCCACCTGCGATTGAATGTGCTGAGCTGATGGTAGAATGCGCCCTCCACTATGACGCTGAAGAAAGGCGGAGTGTTGCACCCGATGGGAGGATACTGGCTCATCTAGGAGAGTTGGCCATACAGGAAGCTTTTGGCATCCCCACATATCCCAAGACCGTCTACAAAACCAAGGAGGATGCAAAGAGACAGTATGATGAAAAGCTTGACCTCTGTGCCGCCAACATTAATAAGTCATGGCTGGACAAACCGAGAGCGTCAGCCAAAAAGATGCCGAAGAAGCTATTGCGCACAAACTTCAAGGAAGATTACGGGGATATTATTGTCCTACTGAACAGGATAGTTGGCAACCCTTTGGGAGCACCCTTCGAGACTTGGATGTATTATTTTATTGAGGATATCATAGAAGGGGTCAAAATGTTCAACTGGTCACGCATGATAAGCAACAATCTCCATGAGCAGTTGGTTAACCTGGAGAAGACCAAGACTTTCTATATGAGTTCCTATGTCATCTACATGTTGGCTAGGACGTACAAGTATGCAGGCTTGATCTGCAAAGACATAGTTGGCAACGGGAAAAATGAGCTGAAGTCTTACGACTGCTATCCACAGCTGCAGTTGAGTGAGAAGACCCACTTTAGACGAGCTCACGATGCCTTCCTCATGTACATAACGAGGATACTTCAAGGAGGCACACACCAACGGCTAACTCATGAGGCCAAAAGTCTGATAGGCAAATACGGATCATGGTTTATCCAGTATCCGAGGTATACATATATCAGAATCCAAGGATTCACTGGGAATCTATATCGATTGCCTATCTTTCCCACAAACAAGGTGGTCCTGCTTGAAGTGTTGCGACAGCTGGAGGAATACCAGAGCTTCCAGAGGACGAAGCAGAAGGCGGCAGTCACTTTTCCCTTCTTTATAGGGAACATGTTGGAGACGTGTCCATCAACACAGGCAGCTGAGAGTGCCAGGCTTGAAATACAGCATTACCCCTTCGCCACTTAACAATCCAAGAACAACTTCGATCCACATCATCACATTAAGACTATGGATGGGAGAAGGTATAGGCACAGGGTCAAATTAGAGGACTTTTGGGCAGACGTTGCGGATGAGTTCGAAGTCAAATGGAGAATGTGGTCCAGACTGCCTGTTAACTTGATCAGGACGACCGAACTTTGTCGAGTGCCCGATCAGCTGGAGGAAGATGGAAGGCAGGTACAATCGTGCTTCGATGAGAGCTTACCCCTACCGGCTGTAAGGTGGTCGAAACCTAAACATGTTGACTTGAACACGCTGATGAGACCAATCGTCAAGTACACACAATGGTGGGTTGACCAGCAGATCCAGGAACTAAGGCAGATGAAGGTGACACTGACTTATGACATGCTGAGCGAGATGGAATCATACTCTTCTAATGCGGAGGCATCTCAGGGTGTAGACATGATAGAGGCCACCACTTCCAAGAAAAGAAAGGAGATAGCTGTAGGCAAGGAGCCGGTTCAGAAACAAACAAGGGTAGATTCACGCTCTATCGCATCTAGAAACATCGAGGAGATCCTGGCTACCGTTGATGCTTCATTGGCCAACATTAAGGATCCTTCTCCGATTCCCGAAGACAATATGGAACCTCAGCCGAACGATGATGAACCGCCGTCTCCCACAGGCACAGAAATACTAGGGTCTGATGATGATATAGGCGCCCAAAATGATGACTTTCAGGAGGGAATGATTTCAGCCCTTCGAGAAATTTTGGACGTTCCCGACAGAGAAGGTACGCCGGAAGAAGATGGCATGGAACAACTCACAATCCCAGACTGGCTAAAGGAAAGGATGAAAATACAAGTGCCAGTGGAAGAGCAGGAAGAGGATGATACTGCAGACTTCTTGGCCAGACTTACACAAACTTCAGTCAGGAAGCCGACCAAGAAGTTCTCAACCATACAGAGGGATGAGGATGGCAACCGAACCGTACAGATTGCAATGCCGACAGTGGACAAGCCACAGGAAGACATAGCCCCACATGAGTACGCTATCACTACCATCGACTTGGGTCCAACTACAAAGGGCCAAGAAGTTGAAGATTTGGACAATTCAGTGTCCACTATCAAGTCGAGGTTGGCGAAGGAGGTGGCAAAGAGGAAAGAGTGCCAGCAAAAGATCGAGCGCTTGAAAGAGTACATCCAGTATCTGATCAAGCCACTTGATCAAGATGACACGGCAGCTCCTCTTTTCCCAAACTCTTCACAGGAGGCAGCAAAGGGTATAGAAGAGGACAGGATCACGGCTAGGGAGGCTAAAGAGTGGATAGCGGTCAAAGGCACAGAAGCTGGTGCGTTCATGGAGAGGTTGACCTTGGTCTATGGTCAGGCCACTTCTTTACTCTCTAGACTGGCCGCCTTGGCAGAAATGTGGGATGGCCTTCCGGATGTACAGGAGAGGATAATTCCTTGCCTTAGGATTCTAAAAGGGATTCCAAAGCAAGAATTGATAGATGGAGGTGTCATTGCAACAGGAGCGGCTTACGATTTCCACACCTAGTATTGGGCTTTGACGGCACGAGGAGAGGTCTTGGAAAGAGTAAAGGCTGATGGGCTTAAAGTAGAAGAGCAGATTAGAGAAGTCCAGACCAAGATCCTCAACATGGTGGCCGACATCCTGGACAAAGAGGTCATTCGAGAGAACGACTTGCAGCTAGAGGCTTTGAAGAAGAAGGTGCAAGAAGAATTCTTTTCCATCACTAGGCCTATCTTGAAGCAGAACTGGGCCAAAATGGCGAACTTCCTAGACATCCGGGAATCTTTTGTGAAGACTGAGCCAGAATGGGAGGACGTCTTTGTCAGGTGCGCCGAGAGTATGGACGGATTGGAGTTCAGGATCGGAATGCTTCTGCAGGTCACTATGGAAGAGGTTGCCTCAATCGTGTCTAGATTCATTGAACACACGGCAACGCGGGAGGATAGGGATGTAATTCCTTGAAAATAGCTCCAAGCGCCAACTCACCTTGTCAACTCATAGTCTACTGATGTTATTTTGGGAAACCCTAATTAGGGTTTATTTATTTTAATCTTGGTCGTCGGCTCATTTTTAATCTAGGCCATTTATTCATTTTTGAGAACTCTATATAAACTTGCGTACTCTCATTTTCAATTTGTGAAGTGAGTAGTATGAGATTGTTGCGATAACACTATTTCTGTTAATAAAAGCTCTAGTGCATGATTTGCTTAGAACCACTTTTGTTTTCAAATAGTGTGCAAGGTTTGCATATTCTCCTTCAACATTTAGAGTAGAGTTAAATTAGCATTTTCATTTGAATGTTTGTTAAGTGAATGATATAGATTTGATAGCAGTGGTGGATGAAATTAAGCTCATACTTTTGTTGAATAGATGATTTGTATTCAATGTGCAAAGTTAGCATGAGCTATTAAAGTTGTGGATGCTTAACTTCAGTTTGGATAATTACTAATTCAAACATGAAAATCATTATCACCCCCGTTGAAGATTGCACCCGCTTTGCGTAGTTGTCCGAAGGAGGCGAAACAAAGTGCGGTTATCCCATTTCATCTAATCATTGTCATCTCTTGATTTCTTAGGAGTAGCTTAGACTTCTAAACCCTTGCCTTTTGCAATTTTTTTGGAAAATCTGAAATACCCGATGGAAGGAGCCTTCAATGATAAAACTGTCTAAGTCCTCAACTTGCAAATAAACTTTAACGTAAGTCCCCTTGTGATTACCAGCAAATCACAACGCCCACTGGCCTTATCCACATGTCATGACCTAACTAAAAGAAACATTGGAGTTATTGCACAATCTTCTTAGTATTTGCAATCACTTTTCAAGAGAGGATAAAGTGTCCTTGCATTTTATTCTGTGTTCGGTGGGTATTTAAAACGCACACCAACAGTATTTTAGTGGGATATTTCAGGTGAAAGTGTCCATGTTCACAAGCTTAGCATCCACCTTCTCCTGGCACTAACATCACTTGAGGTGATGTGTGCTTTGTGGGTCCCCTATACATGAATCAAAAGGCCATAGAAGAAATGACTATTCATGGAAAATAGATAATGGGATGGCTTGTGAATTTAATACTACACACACGAGTTAAAATCCCAATAAAATGGATACATAAATGATATTCAACTATAAAGGTCCAATTACTTAAAAATATGAAAATATTTTGTTCATTATCAATGAAATATTTAAATGATACCAATCTTCACGTTTTCTTTCTAAACATGCTATATTTGAGTCACTTATGTCATTAGGTTAGATGCTTGATGCCCCCATGTGGCATTGGCAATCCCTAATTATGTCCTCCATTGAAAAATAGGCATTTTGCAAATCCCATACTACACCTTCATCTCCCATGTGCTCCTCAAACAACTTTAAAGCACAATGCTCAATCCACACTAGGTCGTAGTCACGAATTCTTCTATCCTATGCCCCGTGCAACCAGCACAAACTTCTAATCTTCCTTGCAATTCAAGACACTACCCTTGCAATCACAAAGGAATATTAGCCTTGTCACCCTCTCTATCCTTCCTCATGTCCTTGCCCTATATTTCCTCCCCACACCTATGACCTTGCTACCAAACCCTATGCTCTAAACTCATGGTTCCACCAATTAGAAAATCCCTTGTATCATGATTCAACTCACCACCAAGTCCTTCATCTTGTCCATCCTTATGGCTCTACCACTATAATAACCTCTCTAGGAATATTTTAACCAAACTTAGAATTTCACAATTTTTGCTTTGTAAGCACTTTGCCAAATAGTTTGCAATGAAGTGTTATTTTTAACACAATATCATAAACCATAGTTTGCAAACTCGGACTGGGAGAGTGCTCAGCAAGCCAAAAAAAACGACTCGAAGAGTACTTGGAAAAAACTCGACACCTTAAAAAACACTTGAATTTTTGAAAAAAAGGATAAATTTTATGCAAAATATAGCTACAAAATGATTCAAATGAGTTTGGTGGGGGTTTGGGGGCAACACACTCAACAGGGTCAAGGGGCAACACCCCTCGCAGGGGTCTGGGGGTAGCACCCCCAGTGGGATTGAGGGGCAATGCCCCTCACAGGGCTTTGGGGGCAGCGCCCCTCACGGGGTCCATACAAAACCATACAAACCTTCATGGAACACACCATTTTCATTATTTTTTAAAAGGAAAAAAACAAGTTTTTGGCAAGTTTTCACAAGTTTCAGTTTTTGTGAGTTTCTGGTGTGATTTTGGCGAGTTTTTGACAACTTTTTACCCATGAATCACTCGCTTGGGTTTTGAAACCACGAGTACTCATGAACTCGGCGAGTACTTGCTGGGTCTATGAACCATGTCATAAACAATTACCACAGGACCAATTCCCTGAATAAAAATGTAAATAACATTCTTTCCCAATTAAACATTAGAATTTTGTGTGCATCAAATATCAATTAACACAAATATTTATGCTGCTGTAGCAAACTGTGAATATAGAAATATCACTCAGCTCATTTCATATAACAGAAAATAATAATATTATATTTTCTGACCTCTTTGCAGTCATCAAACAAACCAAGTAACATTCCTTATAATCTCCAAATCTTCCTTGAAGAATGGTACGGCAGTCCCAAAGAGGTACGGCAGACTTAATGCAGAGTATGGCAGATTTGAAGACTTGTACAGCAGCTAAAATTCCCTTCATTAAAGCCCACACTGACCTTGTTGACTCCCTTTAAGTGCTGAGTTGGACTTTATGAAGGCTGTGATTAGTATTTATTAAGGCTTTTAAGCATTCTTTCAAGCATTCAACTCCTCTCTGAGGAGTCCCAAAAGTGTACGGCACCTTTCATAAGATTAGGGAGAAAGAGGTATGGCTGGGTCATAGGCTCAACAAACAATAAATATTTAATCTTCTTTATTTTTATCTCATTCACTTTCTGCCCTTTCACACACTAAACCATATTTTCTGATTTTTCATCAGTGCACACACCATAATAACAATTTTATTATTTGCTTACAAATTTAATAAAGTTGTATCTCACACCTTGCAAACTTGTAAACCTGATGGTAAACCAATTTGCTCCAAATGTGAACTCTAAATGAGCCCACCTCTGCAATTAACTAGGGAGAATATTTCACCACCGTAGCTAATCTTCTCCAAGAGGGTTTTTGTTCTCAAGAAAGCTAAGACAAACTAAGTTCAATCCCATAGAACCACAAGGGTTTCACAAGAGGAAATAAAATAACCTGCACAATCCAAAGAACTCTCCATATCTCTTTTTATGAGTTTCCCCAAGAACTTTTCATAAAACTCAATATAGAATAACTTTATTAATTAATTTTATTTTATTATTTAATTATCCTCGACACATAAAGCCACTTTATCAATGTCCCAACATTTAAATATTTCCATCTCAATTCCAACGAGCTATAACACTAAGGTGTTTTTTAAATAATTTAAATAATATTAAGCAACTTTAGTAATATAATTAAAATAAAGCCATTAATGCACCCAAGTTGTGGAAACTCTCGAAAAGCATCGGGATCAAAAACTGACTGCAACGGAGTGATACTAATGAGAAATATTGAAAATCAAGCCTGACCAAGTGACTTACTATAAATAGATGCACTCTCCAAGAATCTTGGAGTACACACTAGAAGTCGAAAATAACTTTGAAAAGTCTCATACAGGTCCTCTAGACCATCCATGTAATACCCCTCCGTTTTGCCTTCTGGTTGGACAGTGTGTCCTTGTGTGGGTATGTTGCTTTGATGTGTTTCTGGGTTTTCAAATGCCTTGTTTGTGTGCTTTCTGTTAGTACCTTGACTATGGTACTCGGTTACTGTTTGATCTCTATCTTTATCGTGTTTTGGTGATGTATTTTGATGTGATGATACTGTATTCAGATGTTATCTTTATTCCATGTTTTGGATTAGCATTATGGATGTTCGAATTAAAGATGTTTTATGCTTTGGATTATATTAGTATGTTAGAATTGTCGGTTAGTTGCATTGTATTGGTGAAGGGGACGGTATCGCATCACTCGCTTGCAAGCGCCCTACGATTCCGTAATTTCCTCTTCACGGTGTGTATTTTATGTTGTTTATACTATATGTTGTTGTTTACTTCATAGTGCGAGACTTCGAACTTCGGCACTTCGGCTGGGACTGGGGACTCAGGGACTAAAATGCAAAAATGAAAAAAGTTGAAAAAACCTAGAAATTTAGAGATTTTTAAGGATTTAAAACTTGTTTCAAGCACCCTTTATTGAATACAATACAAATAAAATAAAATTTAATCACATACACAAGTATACAACGATCACATAAGTATAAAGTACACAAATTGTAGTTGCGCTGCTGAAGGAAATAGCATACTTAGATATATAAAATTAGTCAAATGTATACAAAACTCATGGAATATGAAATCCATAACATCAAATGTTCCATAACAATATGAAATATCAAAACAATAGCTATAAGTCTATGACTCTATGGCATAGTGGAGCCAACATCCTTCCTACGAAGGTGTCTAAGGATCCTGGATGATGAAAAGTTACTTACATAAGTATTGTAAAATGAAAAGTTTTAAGTTTTTAACTTTAAATTTGAATTCGATAATGAGATACATCTAGATTCTAAAATAATACAATTTAAATATAAATTTTAGAACAATTGAACGAAAAAGAATTACCTGGCTACATGGAAGGGAATGGTGCAGTAGTACCAAAAGTCTACAATTGTCTTTTTTGTTGCATCATGTGCATCCTTGTTCCAACCCATGCTCTCAAGCGACGGTTGAGAACCAGTAGTAGTGTGTGGTACAAAATATGAGTCCACAACATCAAATGTTCCAAACAAATATGAAATATCAAAACAATAACTACAAGTCTATGGATCAAAGGAGTTTGCATCCTTTCTACGAAGGCATCTAAGGTGGGTCGTAGATGACGTAGCAATTGCAGCCATAGTCTCTGCTTGTGACTCCATGCCACCCTCACCAACATTAGTTTTGGATGTGTTTGCTCATGCTTTAGCCTCCTCCTCTGCCATGGCTATAGCCTCAACCTCTCTATCTACCCAGTCAACCCAATCAAGGTCCTCATCACTAGCACAAGTATACATCGATCATATAAGTATAACTATAAACACAAATTGCAGCCATAGTCTCTGCTTGTGACTCCATGCCACCCTCACCAACATTAGTTTTGGATGTGTTTGCTCATGCTTTAGCCTCCTCCTCTGCCATGGCTATAGCCTCAACCTCTCTATCTACCCAGTCAACCCAATCAAGGTCCTCATCACTAGCACAAGTATACATCGATCATATAAGTATAACTATAAACACAAATTGCAGCCATAGTCTCTGCTTGTGACTCCATGCCACCCTCACCAACATTAGTTTTGGATGTGTTTGCTCATGCTTTAGCCTCCTCCTCTGCCATGGCTATAGCCTCAACCTCTCTATCTACCCAGTCAACCCAATCAAGGTCCTCATCACTAGCACAAGTATACATCGATCATATAAGTATAACTATAAACACAAATTGTAGCTGAGTTGCTCAAGAAAATAACACACTTAGATATATAGTCAAAGACTCAAATGTATACAAAACTCATGGAATATGAAATCCATGACATCAAATGTTCCAAACAAATATGACAATAGCACACTTAGATATATAGTCAAAAACTCAAATGTATACAAAACTCATGGAAATATGAAATCTATGACATATCAAAAGATTCAAAACAATAACTAGAAGTATATGGCTCAAAAGAGCTTGCATCTTTCCTATGAATGTGTCTAAGATAGGTCTCGGATGATGTAGTAGCCATAATCTCAGATTCTCAAGTATCAGGGAAATCGCCATGATGGGGTTGAGAGGTAGTGCCCTTTGTGGGGGTTTAGGCGCAGTGCCTCTAGTGGGGTTAAGGGTCAACGCCCCTCGTGGGGGTTTGGGGGCAGTTCCCCCAATGGGGTCAAGGGGTAGCGCCC